>JAQKPU010000324.1:0-13000 GCA_030347295.1 Setipinna tenuifilis | reverse complement strand
TAGTTTGCACAGGTATTCATATATGAAAGAGGAAGTACTGTGTTTCCCTATCAGTGACCATATTCACATTAGCTTCTCATTAGCTTTGGCTGGTATTTTTTACCTGGTACTCCAGAATGATATACTGTACAGTAACAGTGTCTTGTTATGGTTTCCTGATAATAACACTCGTGCATAGTTGTATGTCCATTTGAAGACTTTGATTAAAATTGGTCAGCCAAGACATTCATCTAATATTTACTTATTTTACTCAACTCTGTTGTGGGCTGTTGGTTTTTATTTAGCCTACTGTTCATCTCATTTGTGTGTGTGCGTGTGTGTGTGTGCAGGTGTACCTGTACTCTTTTGATGTCTTCAGTGCTGCAGGGATTCCTCCTCATCAGCTGCGGTATGCTGCCCTTGGGACCGGCCTATGTGAGATCGTCACCTCTGTTGCCTTTGTGAGTTACTCTCTCCTCCTTTCACCTCTTTTGCTCCTCTTCCTTCTCCTCCTTCTCCCCTCGTCATCTTTCTGTCTGCCTGATCTCCTCATTTTCTCTCAGGTTTCTATCCTCCTCCTCCTCTTTTGTCTTCTCATCATTCTTTCTCTCTCTTCCCCTTCCTCCTTTTTTCCCCCTGCTCTCCCCTCTCCCCTCTTCATGTTATATTATGTGTTTGTGGTGTTCTGCTACATGCCTGAGCCTTATAGCCCGTGTTATCCTATGAGTTACATGGTGTTTTGCTCCTTTGTGCATCCTATAAACTGTTCTACTGTCTACATTGTGTGTTTCTAGTAATTTCTAGTAATTCTGGTTTGCTGTACAAGGCATTGCAATGAGTGCCGTGTCATTATTATAATCTTGGTCAACATATGGGAACTTGCATAGCCAATAAACTGTGGAGCTACATATCCAGTAACTGCTTTAACGTGTGTGTGTGTGTGTGTGTGTGTGTGTGTGTGTGTGTGTGTGGACTGGTTTGTGGATGGAGCAGGTACTGGTTATTGAGAGCACAGGCAAAAGGGTGCTGCTGCTACGTGGATACTCCGGGATGACCACAACCCTGGCCCTGCTCACACTCACACTGTACCTACAGGTACACACAAACACACACACACACATACACACAACCCTGGGCCTGCTCACACTCACTAGAGGTCAACACACACACACTTACAGTCTCTGTCTCGCCCTCTCTGTCTCTTTCTATCTTTCTGTGTGTCTCTCTCTGTTACACACACACACTGTCTTTGAAAAAAATAGAGTAGACCCGTCACACACTCACACTGCGCTTTGATCTCTCTAAACTTATTACCAGAGACTTTCTGATATAAGAAAAGACTAAGCACTGGAGAAAACATCCATAGAAATGCATGGGGACACTTCGTAACGGGTGTCTGCAAATATCCTGCCTGTTCTGCTGCCAAAAGCCAATTTCCTGCTGAACTGTACAAACAGCATTCCAATCATGTTGCAGTGTCGTGCTCTGCTGTACCATACTTGTCATGTAGTGAAGCACAGCGCGTGTGATTTATTGTGATTCAACCATGTATTTTAGTATGTCCCTCAGTCATCAGAGAGTGCTTACACTCTTATTAACCTGAAATAGATGCACGAAGTTGTTGTCAATATGGCCGCAGAGTGCAGGGGCTTATCTCTCTCTCTCTCTCTCTCACACACACACACACACACACACACACACACACACACACACACACTATTTGCCCAAACATAGCAATCAAACTGTTCGCATATCAGCAATACCTTGATTCTTTCACACTCTCCCTCTCCCCCCTACCCTTCCTCTCTGCCTTTCTCTCCCTCTGCAGACCATGTTGTCCTGGATGCCTTACTGCAGCATGGTCCTCGTCTTTCTCACCATTTTCTTCTTCTCCAGTGGACCAGGTGTGTTTGTGTATGTGTGTGTGTTACACGCACTGTTATCTTTCATAACAAATGATTCATGAAGATATTGTAAACATATTGTGCGAAAGTGCAGCAGTATACAGAATAGTATTCATGAAGGCAAAATAAGCAATATACAGAGTGGGCCAAAAATACGGGACACATTTTAAATGCTTATATCTTGGAATCTTAAAATGATAGAGAGTAACAAATATATGTGTTGGAAAGCTGACATTTTTGATTCTGAGTTTTTGATATATAGGTTAATTTCTCTGGACACCACTCTGGAAGCGAATGTCTAAAATGTAAGAGTAGGTTTGGAAAGCCAGTTTTTTTACAAAAACACAGCCAAGAACATTTTAAAGTATAGACCTGAATTAAATATTATGAAGAGGTCATTTAACATTGTCAATAGAAACATTTCCCAGTCAAAGTTTCTCTATGGGACAGTTTCCTATATTTTACTTATTTTGACTGGGAAATGTTTCTATGCACTGTCACTGAGGTAGTTTGCTCCTTAAAGACACTTTCTTGATGTACTACAGTAAAGTATGGTATATGTCTGATGCCACTGAACTGGACAGGTACTACTCATTATAACATACATAGCACAGCGACTTTGTAGTCATCTGGGCTAATGCTATTTTATTCCTTGCTGCTGTAGTCTGGGACTAATATGGCATGTAAAGACATTGAGGATGGGTCAGTAAGAGGTTAGATATGGTACATGGTGGTGTTTTCCCTGTCGCTGAGCTAAGGGAGATACTTCTTTGAATGTTGATACTGTAAGATTATGTGGTCAAATCACAAGGTGGAATTCATAATCATGTCACCTGATTAACCCTTATATTGTGTTCGGGTCCTGAGGGACCCGTTTTCAAGTTTAAGTGTGGAAAAAGTATCATTTGCTTTTTTGTCCTGGAATGAGGCTTCATCTAATCCTCAGACATGACTGTTTACATGCAACAAAATTAATTTTCACCATTTTAGTCATTTTTAAAGGTCTCAAAATAAAAATGTTACACTTGTGGTGTTACGGGTCCAAAATGACCCAGCAGAAAATGCTGTCTGTTGTATGCATCACTTTAAACCTATGGGTTGCTCTGAGGATCATTTATGGCCCAGTATGCCAAATTATGACCCTTATCACTCATACACACACACACACACACACACACACACACACACACACACACACACAGACCCATGCACACACACACACAGGCACACAGGCACACACACACATAGAAGCACACACGCATGCAGGTGCACACATACACACCAGCCCCCTCTATCACCACCCCCGTTGTGAACTCAAACTTTCTCGTGAACTCAAACTTTCTCGCAGCGTATTGATACGTTGTTAACAAATATACAGTAGGCATCCGGTGGCGTGGACAACCTGGACAAGGTCACAGGGACGTACACATGCAAGCGGAGGACAAACAGGTGGCCAATGGTTGTGTTTTACAACATACTGGATGTTTCTGTATACAATGCATTTGTGGTGTGGACTGAAATAGATCCAGGATGGAATGGAGGAAAGGCCTTCAAGAGAAGGCTTTTTCTTGAGGAGTTGGGCAAGTCTCTGGTTTCTCCCTACATCGAAACACGAGAGCGGCTGCCCCGAACCGAAGCATCTGTTCGTTTGGTGAGAGAGCTTCAGCCAACAGCATCACCATCACCAACAGCCACACCATCATCCTCCAATAAGAACCAGACAGGAGATTCCAGGAAGAGCAAGAGCAAGAGGAAGAGGTGCCAGTCCTGCCCCTCCAACAAGGACAGGAAATCCAACACCACTTGCCACACATGCAAGAAATGCATTTGCAAGGAGCACAAAGTAGCCATCAAATACTGTGATTCATGCATTTAATCACACACACACACACACTTCAAACTATGGTTAACAGAAAGCACATCATTTCCAGTGTTTAGTGTTTGGTCCATTCTCATTCTCAATTACACAACTGAACCATGTTATGTTGATGCAGGTGCACACACACACACACACACACACACACACACACACACACACACACACACACACACACACACACACACAAACAGTGTTGTTAATCTTGTTTGGTTAATTGGTTGAATTTTGTTGTCTTTATCTTACCACTTATCTATGCTGGTCCGTTTTGACCCATAACACCATAGATGTCTGTATTGTTAATTATTTCAATTTTTAAAAAAAAAAATCTTTTTTTTTTGGTAGGTGTACTCTAATATTAGTTTATAAGACATTTACATTTAATAATTACTCATTCTATAAGAGTAAGAAATATAATAAGTGAATTTAGATAGTTTTTGTATTCAAAAACGAGTGATACATTTTAAGATACAAGGCTTGTGGAGCCAGCTGAAAACCAAATCTGACACTGGTTCCATAAATATGGATTCATACTAAGCCAACAATGAGTTGAAAAACAATATTGGAAGAAAACTAGTGATTTTATACATTTTCAAGCATTTTCAAATCACGGGTCCAAAGGGACCCGCTAACACCACAGATGTAAACAGCTTCCTAACACAATATAAGGGTTAATTAGCAATAGTACATTTGGGTTTTTGCTTACAGTATGTACCATTGCCTGGTATTTTTCTTATCATTCCAGTCAGTGCAGTAGTTTACAGTGCAGTAAAATGTTGTATTGATTACTATACTATTTTCTTTTAGTTATTTTAAAAACTTGTAAAAAGGTGTTATGCTGATTTTTGAATAACTTCTATTTTGTTTTTCACTGACATTTATATGTGAAAATTTGTGAAATTAATTATTTAAAGACAGCAGTGTTTTGTAAAATCCATGGCAGTGTGTTGCTGCTGATACATGATAGAAATTCAGATGATACATGTGTCTACTACTTTGGTATAAAATGTCATTTTGAAAAAGAAGTTTTACGTTTTCGTTGTGGAGTTTCATTTTGACCTCGAAGTTAAGTGTTTTGTGTTATATGACTTGTGTGTAAAGTGTTAAAACATTGAGCCAAATTTGGACATTTATGTGTAAGTAATCATGAAAAACTAAGTTAAATCTGCTTTTTCATGTGCATTGGAACAGCTGGCATTACAGCGCCCCTTGCTGGTGAAATTTTTAATCAGTCCTTCAAGGCGGCTGCTTTCACCATCACCACCACCATCAACTGGACAGGACTGTTTATCATTGGAATGCTGTTTCCCCTCATAGTGGTGAGAATGCATCCCTCTTCCCCACACATCCCTCAGCTTGTTCTTTCCCCCTCTTCTTTGTTATCATATTTCTGTTTTTTTCTCTTTATTTCTCACTCAAGACTGTTACAAATGTATTACAAACATATTTTTATTTAAATACTATTCTTGCAAAACATATAGCCTACTCCAGATTGCATGTGTAATGTAAAAATGTAATATCGTATGACAATTGGAAATCTCTTTTTAGTGGATTTTGTACAGTATCTATAGTAATGGATGTAGGAATGCAATTTCTTCTTAAAGACACCTTTAATAGTAATATTTTAATAAATAGTAATACAAACTGTAATAATCTCTGTGACTGGCCATGTTCTCAGGAGCACCTGGACTACCTCTGTTTCCTCATCTTCCTTGTCTTCTGTTTGGGCACGGGTCTGTTTGTGTGGTTCCACGTTCCTGAGACAAAAAACCGCACGGTTCTGGAGATCACCGCTGAGTACCAGAGGATGCATGGAAAAGACACACCTGTGGCGGGGATCAAAAATGAACTAGGACAGTTTGGCCAAACTCACTTTAGCCAAGCAACCAAACTCTGATATATCAATGTTGAAACTGTAAATACATTATTGCAGAAATATCTAATAATAGGACCACAGGATTTTAGCAGGAAAAAATATCTTTTATACGATTTCATGTCAATGTGTGTATAATTGCAGGGATGAATTTATATAGCATAACAATGTTTTAATAAAGATCTTGTCAGGTCTTTAACCAGAGTAATAATATTAGAGCCTTAAACAAGAAGTGCCTATACAAAATACTATAATGCTGGAGAACTCTCATTGTATTATATAGAACTCTGTCTTGTTTTATTATAAAAAAAAGACTGTTGTGCATTATGCTGCATTGTTGCTTTGTGTTAATGTGAACGACCAAGCTACTGACCCATCCTTGACAGACGAATGAGGCCTAACTGAATTATCTGTTGTAGAAGTAAATGGACATGAAACATGGTGGGAATGTAGCCTCATCCAGATGAAACTGAAAAAGAACTTAGGGGGACACCCCCCCCTGCAAAACCCTGGGAGATCAAACCCTGGGTTTTTGTGGAATAACTTGGCAACTGTTTCAACCAAGAAGACCAACATTTTTTTATTCATTGGGCTTGACAGGGTGTACAAACTCAGTTGACTCAGCAGTGTGTTTTGAATGAGAAAGTCATCATAATCGTATCAAATTTGTCATGTAGGACCACTACTCCAACCTCTTGGAGCACATTATGTTTTGTAAGCTTTGTTTCATAGGAGGAGCTATAATTCCCAAAAATTACATTTTGGCTAATAACTACAAAACAGGGGCGTCGCTAGGTTGTGTAAACATTCAGGGCTTTAGCCCATAAGTTAGTCTTTTTTGAGCAGTTCGGGTTTTCAAAAATCGAACTGATGAAAATGCAATTTTAACGTTGTTTAAGAATGAAAAGGAAGGGCAATTGTTATGACTCACGTCAAATAATTAGGCCTATTACAGGATAGCCTGTAAGGACTTAGGCTATGGAGTGAGAAAGCTTAAAAATATTCGTGTTCATGGGATAGAAATCCGTGCATATTTGGGAAATCTGTGCATAATTGGCTGTAGTTGAGCATAAAATAAATATCTGTAAACTCTCGAATTAGTCGAGTTGTACATAAAATGTATTCTGCGTAGGCTATTTTATCCATCAGAACACGAATTGAAAAGTTACGACATCAATAATTACTATCACAAAATGAACATTTACGATTATGCTTTCTGCAGTACGAATACGAATTCACAGGCGCAACTTTACTGTCAAAAACACGTCATCACTTTTACAGGCATTTATCGAGCACAAGAAGCGTCCATCGAGATCAATCGCATGTGTCAACGCTCTGCGGCCACTTAAGTTGTAGCCGAGAGAGTACTGTGGAAAGGCGATGAAAAGTCTCTCAAACAATTTCACCAATACTTAAATTCTGTGAACGACCATTTGAATTTTACTCTAGACTTCCACTCTACAAGAATCAGCTTTTGAGGTGTTTTAATCATCAGAGATGGCACAGTGATGCACACAGACTTATTCCGCAAACCCACGGATAGGAATACATTACTTCGGGGAGACAGCTACCATCCTAACCACTTGATTAAAAGTCTTCCCATAAGCCAATTCCATCGTGCTAGAAGAATTTGCGGCACGGATGAAACATATGCCACACAAGCCTCTGACGTTGCGCAACGTTTCCACGACAGGGGTTACAAAAAGGAGTGGATAGACGCAGCAAACGCGCGTTTTGCCACTATAACACGAGACCAATGCCTAGCCCCCAAACCCGCAGGTCAAAAACGCACGCGCAACTCCACATTATGCATCACCAGATACTCTCCACTTGGCACAGAATTCGGGAACATCATACGTAAACATTGGCATGTAGTTGAAACAGACCCCAAATTGACAACCCGGTCTCACGAATGGTGCGTAAGATATCTTACGCAAACCTGTGCACGCTGATGCGTAAACATGCTTACGCATCGGCAGAAACTCGCACATGCGCAATAACTTACAAAGCGCTTCAGACGGGTGAAAAACTCGCACATGCGCTGTAACATAAAGCTTTTGAGACGGGCCCGCAAATACTTTTATCGTGACTATTTTGCGTTTACCATTTGATTTCCTGAACTACATAAAAGTATATTAGTAGTTTATATTTTTTTCTGAGATATTTGCTGTTTTAAACGAGTACATCAAAGCCGAATATATCTATTAGATTCTCGGGCAGTTGAATTAGTAGCTGACATTGTTGTTAAGCCTTTTTTTAGAAAAACTGTTTTGCATCTGGTTTGCAGAAGTAATTTGCAATCCCTTGGTTTTACACTGCTGTGATGGCTGAGCTGCTAAGTTTCTGGTTAGGATTTTGACGAAACTGGAGCAAAAGAAACAGACGCTATCAAACACGTAAACAACAAGCGACATTTTGCGTCAACGACGTGAAACATGGCGGAAATGAAGCGCTCCCAGTTCTGGTTGACAATGTTGTGAGTAACTTTGTCGATATTTACAAATGTTAGTGCACTGTCGTTTTTTAAGTGGACATCAATAAACGTCACTTTACGGCATCTTATTAAGCAACTCATTAATTCTGACGATATAGTTAAGGTTCCCTGCATAACACGGACTCGGCGTGTAGAACTAGCTAGCTAGCGAGCGCTAGCGGAAACAAACATAAACAGAAATGAAATGCTAATTTATAATATTTCTACTTTCTGTTTTTAATATTTGTCTGTATCCCGTATTTTGTTGTTTCCTCGGCTTCCCCTTGTGTAAGTCCAATTGCTTCTGGGGTCCAGTCTTGCATTCCAATTTCCTAAGAAGACCAGTAGGCCTATAGCTTAATGTCCAACATCACAAACACACAAATATTTTATTATAAATATTTTCACGGTCAACAGTTGCAGAGGTCAGTGGTTGACGTGGAGGAAGAACAGTACAGTGTGTTTATTTTGATGCATACATTTTTTTTAAGACGCACAGTGCATGATGCAAGATTCATCAGTCTTCTGCATCTAATTGTGCATTTGCCTTTCAAGGGCTTTATGATCTCAGTTTGCCACAGATCGGGTGCGAGGAATGCCACGCCACATGGATTGCTGGAGTGAGTGTCCGAAGTGACTACCGGCTAGCTACCCAACACTTTTCAACAATATCAGCATATGAAGATGGCGCCTCCAGGTCTTCCCAGGCATTTTTTTAAATGCTAGACCAAGAGACAATCCACTTTGGCCGTGTAGGTATTGGAGAGACATAAGAATATACTGTATGTGTTTGTACAGCTACTCAAAGCGGAGTTACTGGCAACATCTACCGGTTGATTGAGTTAACATAAGTAGAGTAATCTACGTTTAAAAGGAAGCATCAGGCTCCCACACACGTACACCAAAAGTCGATGCCAGTCAATAACTAACTGCATATTTGGTGCATTACCTTCAGGGTCACCGTACAGTGTATATGTTTATGGCTAGAGAATGCCTCAAGTTTGATCCCAGATCACAAATGTACCAGATGCACAGTATTAGTTATTTACTGATTTTTTTTTTTTTTTTGTCAGTTGTTGGTCTGACCATGAGGGATTCTGAATTATATTTATTGTTCTTGTTATATCAGTCCTCAATAACCAAGGTGGTTAAAACTGTAAAGCTGTAAAACTGTAAAGCTCTAAACCTGAGTTGAAACGGTATTGACACACAGTTGTGTTTTTTTCTGTGTCAGAGAGAGAATTGCCTGTGGAACCATTCGACATCTAAGGAGAGGGGCCTTGAAACCTGCCAGACCATCCACGTACCAGCCTGATCACCTCAATGCCACCCTGTTGTCCATGCCCATGTCACTCCTCTGCCCGCCAACATCATCTCTATGTCCTCAACTTGCTTCTGAAAATGACTCTCACATACTTACTCACCTCTTCAATCATTCATTCACTGTAAAAAAAAAAGCCACACCGAAATATCCATACATTTTAAAAGGCAGGCATACACACCCACACCCATTCAGAGGCACACTGTATGCACAAACACACTTGCATCAGTCTACGGTCACATACTACAGTCATGCATGTATGGACGCACACATAGGCTACATACATACATACATACATACATACAAACACACATATGTAAATACTGTATGCACATGTGCAATTTTAACAATGTGGACTACGACATGTGCCTTTTGTATTTTCCACAGACTTGGCCTTTCTATTAAGCATGCTCACTTGGACAATCTTACTGCCTGGAATTTGGGCATTAAAAAATATCTTTACAACACACAATACCTGAGATAGTGTACAGATTCCCAATGTAAGATAACACTCCCTACTCTGTGATTAAGGAAACCTCTTGTGGTTCACATTCCACTAGCTTTTATGGTTTGTGTAGTGACAAATAAAAATGTTGATGTTTTAAAATGGCTAGTTTGCCATGTTGTCTGTATTTGTGATGCTGTACTCAGCATTACTGAATGGGTGGTGGTGCCACATTGTTTAATAGTGGTCCTTGTAACCTGATATGAGATGGCCTGCTCACCTGGGGACCTTCTATTTACCTCACTTTCCACTGAAAACAGCCCATAGTGGACTTCAGAGGCCATTTGTAACAGATGGGGTGATACGCAAGTTTATGTCTTTAATAGTGAGCCTTGTTTCATGCACTTGAAATTGTTCTGTTCACCTTACTTTTCAACAGCCCAAGTGTAATTTCACCAGCTGAGGAACTGCTTCTCTACTTGTCGCTATAGGATAACAACGAACAGTGTAACATTTATATTTATTACTTATCTATGTACCTCACAAGAAATCACTGGAAAGTAAGCAAGAGCCATTTCGATGCATATGTCTGGGTGGAGAGAGATTTCTGTAGCAGCAGTGTCCTCCTCTTTGTTTTCATACCTACAGTGTCTGGGATACAGTTGCACATAAAATTCAAAGATTCAAGGAGTGGTATCTTTCAAAAAACTGATGAGGTCTGGGCTAAGACATGCATGCTATTGTGTCACTATGTGAACCACGAGAAAGTCAACAGATTTGTGTACATACAGTACATATCACCATGAGAAAGGCATGCCCAAACTGTCTCTTCAGAAAACACAGTCAAATGCACCTCCTTCTCTATCTGGAACCATGCTGTTCTCCTTTCTTGTCTTTCAACAAATTTGGGAATCGAGTCCAATATTCACAGACATTATGGTCTCTGTAAAGACAATTCTTCTTTTTTTGGGGGGGGGGGGGGGGGGGGGGGGCAACTTGTCACAATGTCAGTGGTTACTTTATTTTAATATTGATGGATCAGTTGCATTGTTTTACACTGTTTATAACTTAAATACTAGTTGTTCAAAGAGAGGCTGGATCACTCAGCCTGAGATAGCCTATAATAATAGATAAATAAAAAATGTATAAAAATCATCAATAATGTTTGATAAAATCACCTTTCTTTTAATGTACAATTATGTCTACTGAGTTGGGTTGTGATGGCTATGGGTCCTCAGAAAAAAAGTTTGGGAAACACTGCCTTAAGATAGATTTCCCAAAAATACTTGTCTTGGCTTCAAATAACGAATGACAAAATACAATAAAAAAAGGGGAAAAGGAAAGTGTTACAGGGATATAGGGTATAAGTCACCTACAACACAAGAAAACTTTACTTTGGAAGCCTTTCACTTTTGGTATTGAACAGCAGCAGTCGAGTTATTAGGCTACACTTGCCGAATCCCTTCAAATCAACAAATATATTGTTAGAAAATGCTAATATTGTAACTGCTTGCATTTATGTAAATCTATGTTTTATGTCATTTCTGAATTCTATATGCACATAAAAAATATTTTACGTAATGCCTTATGTAACTCACTGGAGCGAAAAAAGCAACGGCTAGCAACCATGCTAGCAACAGTAGAAGTGTTATGTGCAATACCCGTATCATAACCAGAGTTTCAAAATGAGCACGTTTATATAGCCTACATATTTTGTCGAACTCTGCTATATTGTATAACCTACTAATGTCATGAATAACTTCTCAACTTCTCACATCTTCTCACACCAAACGCACCCATGTGGAGTCTACCAGTCCCACATTTCACAGCAAATTGTACAGTGCTATGATTATATATGTGACAAATACATGTCTTGAACTTAAATGTATTACTTCTATTCTTTATTTCTTACTTTGCATAATCTGTGAAATACCAGCACTACTTTTCACTACAAGTTAAAGACATAAGGTGCGTTCGGGTTGATGTAAAGGTTTACATGCGCCTACATGCGTCCCCCATGCGTCCCTTGTCCCCACACACAACACATGACCTCTCCGTCATCTACTACGAAGATCAGGTGGTGCAAGCTGAAGACTTGTGTGCGACCCCAGATAGCAAAAGCACACTGGGCCAGATCTGGCCCGCACCTACCGTGCGATCCGGACCAGAGCTGGCAACGGATCCGGTACGGAGTCCAAACGCACAGCGGCCCAAAAGTGGCCAGGACCCGTTTCACGGATCTGCGCGGACGTGGAACAGCGCTGGTCCAGCTCCGTATTACAGATGCGGCATGGATCCGCGTCACGGATCCGTATGCCAGACCAATACCAGCTTTAATTTTGCCTTATCCTTGGCATTAATATGAGGTCGACGTATTTTAAATAATTCTTTAATTATCATGCCACCATTAGGCCGCAATTTAACAGCCAGAAGCAAAGGAATCAAGTAGCGTGCATCCACATTACCTGCACATTTCAAAGTTTCTTGATGGTCTGGCGATTAGCAACTACAAGAAAATCCATAATGATAGCCTATAATGCTTAATTAAACATGAA
Organism: Setipinna tenuifilis; assembly: GCA_030347295.1. Lineage (NCBI taxonomy): Eukaryota > Metazoa > Chordata > Actinopteri > Clupeiformes > Engraulidae > Setipinna > Setipinna tenuifilis. Next base: position 574 of record JAQKPU010000324.1, on the reverse strand, counting down.
GATAACCAGACCAATTTGTACACCAAATACTCACTTCAGGAGTAAAATATGTAGAAATGTAAGGTTTGGCATACGGCTACTACTTGATATTTGACTAAACACAGAATTATTGCAAACTCCCTTGATCTACATTTTTCTCAACAAACCTAGGCATATTTTACATGTATACACATAAGAATGGAAAAGTACCAATATGTGTAAACAAAAACTTTATTGAAACCGTTAAAAAACAAAGCAAAACAATAACAAATCTAACAACTATGTTTTCATCGCTGGCTGTCTGGCGTCACCTAGCTGTGCCACGGTTTGATGCCAGGGTAAATCAACGTGTGGCTTGTGCTGGATGTCTGTATCTTTTGGGGGCAACATCGTCCATTCTTCATCACAGCATCTGTAATTATAAAAACATATTTTTCACAAATCAATACACTTGAATTTTTCTCACTCTTTTTAAAATTAGGGTAACAGAGTATAAACTGCTTAACCAGCTCACATTTGGAGTAGCCTATGGCTAACAAAGAAGAACATGCAACAACTGCTGTAAGCTAAAAGTGAAATGCTGCAAATGTCAAAC
>JAQKPU010000212.1:17500-20000 GCA_030347295.1 Setipinna tenuifilis | reverse complement strand
GCAGAACACAGCTTTAGTATCCCCATCAAAGCAGAATCCAAACAGAGTTTCATCTCAAAACAGAGCTAGACCCAGATGACACCTCACGCAAGCTTAAGAAGCTCTTTCTGGCTAACCTAGTAATGTTAGCTTCCATTTATCCATTCAAAATGTCAGAGCTAGCATTCTGACTAGGACAGACATAAGTGAGGAAGTCTACATATTTATCTTTCCACTACCAGTAACTTAGAATGCTAATTTGTAATTTTTTTCTCTCTGACATCTCCAGAGAAGGTGGAAGTTTAAGGCACAGATATTAAATGAAAACATGGGCTTGACATTACCCAACGCTCAAAACAGCCTTTTAAATCAACTCCACTCTAATGCTGCCATCCACAATCCACTAAACCCTGCTCCATGCATGAACTAGTTAGTAGGCTAGCAATGCATAGCTGTTCTTCTGAGAAGCAAGGGCTTCTTTATCTGAAATTATGTACTCTAATACAATGTTTCCACTTCAGGTAACACTTTATGACTTTAATGCTTAATATGTCATTTGTGAAATGTATGTTGTCTATATTTTAATGCTTAATAACTCTAGGGTTATATTTTAAATTACTACATTGTAATTGTATTGTAATAAGCAAACAATGGTTTTCATTTTAAATTCATGGAACATATCAAACATTTTAGACCTAATTCAACCCATGTGCTGCAGCAAAAAAAAAAAAAAAAAGATTGAATAATATCATTCAAACATGCCACTCCATCGTGTGCAATGCAATTTGATTATTCTGTGAAAAAACAGCACAGCTGAATGGTCTAAAGCGAAAAAGCTCTCGAGCTCGCCTATCCATTAATGCCTGCACAGAAATCATTAGCGCCAGCTAGCAGTGTGACCTTGGCCACACGAGCCGGGTGCAAAGCCACTTTGGCTGTGACTGCTTCACCCAGTCAAGCAGCATTTTAATGATGCAAAAGGATCAAAGCAGAAAGCCAGCTCCAATTAGTGGGCAGCTTTTGCCATTTGCGGCACAGAGGCTACAGGCTCAACACAATGTCTGTAAGCAGTCCCTGGCTGGCAAATAGCTCTGAACTATGTGCAGGAGGTAGAGAATCGTATGGCGACGTTCCTGTCTTTAAATGACGCTGATGTGCCTGCATTTCTAAATATAGGCTAAAAATAATATACATACAGTACATCTCAGGAAGCTGCTGTTTGACTTTGAAAGGGTACACAGAATGGAGCTCCATTTTACATGTACAGTGCTCAGTTTCCAAATGAAGCGCTGACATTTAGAAAGCATAGCAACTAGCGAAAAGTTTTGAACATAGTCCATGTGTTATGTGGGCATGAAAGTTAAAGTATAAAAAAGTACAGAAAGATAAACATTAAACAGACAGGATGACTGCATCTCCAAAGCACCTTTCATAAGCATCATACAGTATATCATTAAGACATGTCATGTACAGTTTCAACCACATGCAGAATAAAGAAGAGCTTATGCCCTGAGTGAGGCATAAGTTTTAATAATAAAAACAATCACATACTTCCAAAATGTCTCTTATCATACAGTATATGGACACGGTGTAAGCTACAGATCACTAGTGGTGTTATTATATTAAATCTAACCTTTCTTGAAGGTGTGTCCACTCATAGGCACAGCTCTTGCATTTCAACCAGTTTTTATCATTTGGGTACTTTGTCTGCCACCCCTCTCGTACTATACTCCATATAGTTTTGGTGTAAATGTACACAAAACTATGCAACTATGCACCCGTATACTTGACAGACCTCCTCCACCGACACTCCCCCACCCGCCGACTACGCTCTGGCGATGCAAATCTCCTCACCCCTATCACCACAACCAAATACCGGACAATTGGCGACAGGGCTTTCACCATTGCTGCCCCCACCCTCTGGAACTCCCTCCCCCTGGCCATCCGCAACTCTGACACACTACTTTCTTTCAAATGCCACCTCAAGACCCACCTGTTCAAAATTGCATACGACACCTGACCACCCCCCCCCCCCCCCCCCCCCCTCCACCACCACCACTGATCACCCTCTCATTTTTTTTCTGTATTTTGTGTGTGTGTATGTGTGTTTATGTTTATGTATGTAAAGCGTCTTTGAGTACCATGAAAAGCGCTATACAAAACTTATGTATTATTATTATTATTAAAACTAAAACAGCCCTTTGAGGCAGATGACTTGGGAAAACATGGCTGAGATAGGGAGGCAGAATGGTTCTGGGCATCCTTCAAAGCAAAGAACTACTAGGATGAAAATAAAACACTCAGGAAGAGTCTGGCGAACAAGGATAGGCTTTCATCCAGCTAGATAGGCCCCTTGGAAAGACTCATCACCTCTCTTGAGCTGGGCCACAGCTGGGCATTCAGGCAGCCTTGCCATGTCTATAAGTGTCTATGCACACAGGATGTACTTACAGTTCTTAGAAACCCTTGAAACACAATAACATACACATAAAGCTCTCTTACTCTGTTTGGACTGTTCTCA
>JAQKPU010000212.1:5000-10000 GCA_030347295.1 Setipinna tenuifilis | reverse complement strand
CTTGTAGGTGAACATGTCTGAGTATCTTAGTGGAAGAGATTGATAGAGAGTGAATGAGGTTGAGAATGATGAGAGAGAGAGAGAGAGAGAGAGAGAGAGAGAGGGAGAGAGAGAGAGAGAGAGAGAGAGAGAAGGTCAGGAGAGAAGGAAAGATTCAATCTTATCTTTACCATGAGAACAGCCCAAACATAGCATTTACACAGACACAGTTATATTTACACATTCACACCAAAAAAAAGAGAAAATTATAGAGCTGGGGAGAAGAGACAGATCGAGATAGAAGATAGATAGATAGAGAGGGGGAGAAAAAGAGGGATGAGGGTGGTGTCTCTGCGATGAGAAGCTCTGAATCACTGTCTTGTGGGATGAAATGTCAGTCTGGCACAGGAGACGGATGAGTTGCAGGTGGACATGGTCAACACTGCCCTCACATTCTTCTACTCACCAGCTGACACACACATACACACACACACACACACACACACACACACACACACACACACGCATGCACACACACAGCTGACATCTCTTCTGAACACCCTCCTCCACATCAGCACACAGACACATAATGAGGTTTATGAATAGTCACAAACAACCCCCATCCCCCTCACACACACACACACACACACACACATACAGTGACATGCATGAATATTCATTTGCTTACTTATAGACATCCAGTCAATCACACAAACAAGCTGTACGTTGCTGCCACATCCCACACAAACTCACACATAAACATGTCCCCTCACGCACACACCCCCACACACACTAATATACTCAAATACACATGAGCACATCTCACACAAACTCAGACATATACATACAAACACACAAACACACACACACACACAAACACACACACACACACACACACACACACACACACACACACACACACACACACACACCTACACACACACATCTGCTGCCCTTTATATGGCCAAGATAGACACTCCTGTACACCCATCAAGGCAGGAAGTCCAGTCATTCTCCCAGCAGCTGGGGCACACACACACACACACACACACACACACACACACACACACACACACACACACACACACACACACACACACACACACACACACACACACACAGCCCATGCCCCCGTGCACCCCACACAGACATCTGCCCTTCATATTACTAAGATTGACACTTTTGTTCACCATCAAGACAGGAAGTCCAGTCATTCTCCCAGCAGCTGAGACATACACTGACACACACACACACACACACATTACACACAAACACTGGTGCCTACAGCAGATCAGGAGACAGTAATTGCTGTTGATATAATCTCAGTCCACTGCACCTGTGTGCTTGGCAAGACGTTTTAAGAGGCTCTCACTCAAGACCTTGGGGTGTGAGTGTGAGAGTGTGTGTGTGTGTGTGTGTGTGTCTGTGTGTGTATGTTTGGGTGTCTTTCTATGTGTGTGTCTTTCTGTGTGTGTGTGTGTGTGTGTATGCGTGTGTGTCTTTGCTTGTTTGCGTGTTTACATGTGTGTAAAGGGTGGCATTAGCTAGGCTGTTAATTGCCTCATTTGTTCACAGATGCATTATTAAGCCAAACAAAAGACAAAAGAACGAGTGCAAGAGAGAAAAGAGGAAGACCAAGAGACAGACGGGCTGATAGAGAGTGGACGAGAGACACGCTAATGAACAAATTGTTCTGCCAGCATGACACACACCGAATGTGTCACTAATCAGCTCAGCAGAGAGACAGAGGCCCCAAACAGGCACTTCTATAGACGCCTAATACGCCTACACCAGTCTGTGCATCATTTTATATCATTTTATTTACATTTTATTTACAGTTTATTTACATTTAATACACAGATAGCCTTGTGATGAAAATAGAAGTCCAGTATGTATGTAGGGTTACATAAGGCAAAATTGCGACTGACTTAACCCACTAGAATGTGATACTGATGAAAACTACTTTAAAAATCTTCCGCTAACATGTGTTTTTAGCATTATGGCAAAGACATCATCTTAGATATATCAAGATATTTGGCCACATGATAAAACTATTGCTTAGTGTTCCAAAAATGACAATAACGCATTTTCGGTCCAATATATAAGTTACTGTCTTTTGCCTTTGCACAGCAGTATATACCTCACTACAGTATGTGCTGAATAGGCTGGTGTAACTGACACACTGAAGATAGATTAGATTACATTCAACATTATTATCATTACACATGTACAAATACAGGGTAACGAAATATGGTTTAGCATCTAATCAGAAGTGCAAAGAGCAGCGTGAGAAGTGTGAGATATGCAGTACATACACTACAACAATATACAGTATTATTAATGTATATGATATACTATATATATGGACAGTTATATATATGGACAGTTATGGAATGTGAGAGAGGCAAGCAGAGGCAGGCAGGCAGGCAGGCAGGCAGGCAAGGAGAGGCAGGCAGGCAGGCAGGCAGGCAGGCAGGCAGGCCAGCCATGAGGGTAAGCTTATAGGAAGTACCCTACTGTGGCAGTACCACCTCTTCCCCATTCCCTATTACTCCCTCCCTCCCTCCCTCCCTCCGACCCCTACCCCTTACCCCCCGCCTCGCTCCCAAATCCTCGGCCTTGGGGCCGATGACACGATTTGAGGCCCCCTACTTGCGTGAGGTGATGGGTGGAAGAAAGGGTGTGTGTGTGTGTGTGTGTGTGTGTGTGTGTGGGGGGGTAGGGGGGGGGGTGTAACAGGGGGTGGTGTGAGATGCCCCGACAGGCAGCAGGCTTATCTGCAGATATCAGGCAGGTAGAGGAGATTGGATTGTGGGGTCGGTATGGAGCAACCATGGGGTAAGGGAAGCAGGAGGCTGGCTGTGCGTGTGCGTGTGTGTGTGTGTGTGTGTGCATGTGTGCGTCTGTGTCTGTGTGTATGTGTGTGTGTGTGTGTGTGTGTGTGTGTGTGTGTGTGTGTGTGTGTGTGTGTGTTTTGTTTGAGTCTGTGTGTGTGTGTTCAGGTGTGTGGATGTGTGTGCGTGCATGTGTGTGCACGCGTGTGTGTATATGTATGTGTGTGTGTGCGTCTGTGTGTATGTGTGTTTTGTTTGAGTGTGTGTGTATTCAGGTGTGTGTGTGTATGTGTGTGCGTCTGTGTGTACGTGTGTTTTGTTTGAGTGTGTGTGTGTATTCAGGTGTGTGTGTGTATGTGTGTGTGTGCGTCTGTGTGTACATGTGTTTTGTTTGAGTGTGTGTGTGTGTATTCAGGTGTGTGTGTGTGTGGAGGGGGTGTGGGTCATGGAGGCTTAATTCCCATGGAGCAGACAGACCTGAGATTATCTCTCATGATTCACACTGGCACCATCAAGCAAAGATACATAAACAAAAAGTGACAGCAAAGCCATTCTGACTGACAGCAGTTAACAGCTTCTGAATGCTTCAGTTCATCCGTTTTTTTTTTAAATATTTTTTTCCCTTTAATACAGTCCAGTAATTTATTCATAATTTCTTGGTTTATCGTAACGTCAGCAGAGAAGATAGACTGCCGGTAACACGGAACGAAACGCTGTCGTGTTGTAGTTTTCACAAGTCAATTTCTTTCGTCTCCAATGTAATTAAGATTGAGGATGGTTGAAGGAGAAGAGAGGGGAAAAAAAACGACAGCAAAAGAATTCACAATGCAATTTCTGGACTGACGAATAAGCAGATCTATTGATTTTCATGGAGATTGCACGCATGCACACACACACACACACACACATATATACACACACACGCACATGCACACACACGCACACACAGCCATTTTCCCCTTCCCTCTCCCCATCTGTGACCCCCCACCGCCCTCCACCCCCGACCAACCACCCCCCCACCCTCAGTGTCCCATCTGCAGTCAGGAGTGATAGAAGCCGTCTTGTTAAGTCTGCGGCAACAATCAATTTTCAGCAGCAGCCCCACAGGAGGGGGCCCATGGGAGACGCCATCAGCTAAAGAGGAACACTTGTGCTCCGACAGGGCCAAACTTTATTTCCACAAGCACTGCATTGCCGTGCACACACACACACACACACACACACACACAAGACATACACCATGCACACACACATGTTCATATGCACATAAATACACACACAGATATGCTCATATGCACACACACACATGCACATACAACATACAGGTGTGCAAACCACACACACGCACACACACACACACACACACACACACACACACACACACACACACACACACACAGGTGCAATAGGTCTCTTGAGGTGCAGTGGAGTGCTGTGATCTTAAGTGTCTGTCAGTACAATACAAATGATCACAGCACTACCAGGGAATAAGCTTATACTGATAAACACCCCCCCCCCCCCCCCCCCCCACACACACACACACACACACCCCAGTTTCGTACTCTCTCTCTCCCTCCCTCTCTCTCTCTCTCTCACATACATACACACACACACACACACACACACACATTTCTCTGTCTCAAATGCAGGTTTATCTGTCATGTTCTCCATGCCAGAATCACTCAGAGTCTCTCTCTCTCTCTCTCTCTCTCTCTCTCTCTCTCTCTCTCTTTTTCTCTCTCGTCACGTCTCAGTAATCAGTTGCCCCACAAGCCTCAATCTCCTCCTCTCCTCTCTTTCTCTTTATCTGGGTTTCTCTTTCTCTCTCCCCCCCTCTTCTTCTCTTCTCTTGCTCCCTTCTTTTCCATCTTTCTCTCAGTGTTAAACAAGCAGTAATGTATGTAGCTATTTTTGTAAAGCAGTACAATAGAGAGGTTTTAATAACTTTTGCCCTATTTTCATTATTGTTTTGCAGTGTGTCTCTGACACATTTTGCAGACGATGGTGTAACCTCTGGATTTAGTCCTAATACGCATTTCAATTTAATGCGATTTGATAAAGTGTACTTTGGAATTATTATGACACTTGGGGTGGAGAAAATGGCTGTGTATGCCATCACCATGAAAATCAATAGATCTGCTTAAGTGGCACTCTAAAAATTGATATTCTCTCTCTCTCTCTCTCTCG
>JAQKPU010000093.1:0-38429 GCA_030347295.1 Setipinna tenuifilis | reverse complement strand
ATTTTTTATTATACCAATTGCATGATTTTGTTTTGCTTAACCTGAAATTACAAGTATACATTTCTAAAGATGTGAATCTTTATATTAAAACCATATATTTTCACAGGGAACAGATTCTTAGCATTGTACCACACTGTGAATTGCATATATACTGTACAGATGCATATAGTTTAACTAAAAATAATTTCATTCAATAAACACATTATTGATATTTTTTGCATCAATTTTTTTTTTTTTTTCTGTTTTTTTATGCATCACCTAGTTACCATTAAAAATAAGTACAATAGATGATATGAGAAGGTTGGTATGACTTACATACACTGAAGGTTAGTTTTACATGGGTTAAAACATGTGAAAGTATGGTTATTAATGCAATACCTGTCTGCTTGGGTTCAACGCAACTTTGTAAAACTTATGTTTTATACAACTGTTCTTTGAGTTGTTCCCTTGCTGCATGCTGGATGAGCTACTGTGATATAGCAACCCGATATCGAAACTGATGCGTCCTTAAACCGACGCAACACTATGCACTCAATTGCGTCCGATTTTTGACGCATGGTCCATCATATCACACATGCGCAGTAGGCGACACTGCTGAATCTGGCTGCCTGGAGCCGCCATTGAAACGACTGGAAAGCGAGACGTCTTTAAATCTTATAAAACAAAACTTTAATGCTGCTCAATATACAACAGTATGCCAATAGCACAACAAAGTCTACACTATTCATTACTGTGCTTGTATGGGCTATTTAACTTACGTCTGCCTTTTGTTTTGCAGCCAAACCTGTTCGCCAGATTAAAAAGAGCAGATTCAGCACGGTATAGCTATGAAAAATTGCAGAAATATTTTGAGTACCAAATAAGAACATTCTTATTTTTGGAAGAATATCTACTATGGAATTTTGAAATATAATACACCCGCCAGCACACCCAGCTAATAATACCTGTGTGGCGAAAGTCCAGATAAGCTTGAAACAATAGTATTAGCCTACCAATAATGATGTCATTTATTTGCGACAATTTGCTCTGCTGCTGTTGCCTGCATGTCAATATGGCTCTGCAATGGGCTCTACCCGAACCTTCTGCCTCAACGGGTAAGTTAATTAGATTAATAATATTAATATTTCTTTCCTGGTTTCTTTAAACGCATAGCTTTAAGACCGCACCAAGCTTAGGTTTTCATACGTCTTCAAACATTTGCTCCTCGTTTCGAAGAGATCAATGGTAAGCTAATGTTTATCAAAACACCGTTGGCCTACTACTCAGAAAGCAGTATTTCACTGTCTAACTTTGATGTGTATAAAACGACGGTGAAAATATGTCGTAGAGTTTACCCCTAAAGATTTCATTTTGAACCTAACTTGAACTAAAGGATGACAGATTGAAAGTAGTTACACCAACTAATGTAGGATTATTATAATGAAGGTAGCCTGCTTAGCATTTTTGCTAATTCACAGATGTGATTGTACAATCGATAATGCAGTATTTAAAAGCTCTGCCAATAAAAGAAAATAGACCATTCCCCACCTTCGCAAGTGGGATATTTTTAAGCCCCACCTGTTCCTAGTGTCCCAGCAAAATATTATTCGCCACGGTTTTACAGACCGAATTCATGTAATATTTCCGTTTACTGCCCAGGATCTGATCCTATTCTTACTTTTGATGTAGGTTTATTGATTAGTTTGCTTGCTCGTGGCTGTTTGGTCTTGTATGCACTCTCTATGTCAATGAAAAAGAGCTTTACTTATGTCTGTTTTCATTCTTTTGTATATATGTTGTACTTGCTACATTTTGTCCATTCATTCGTAGTTAATATCTCTTTCCAGGTGTCCCAGAACTTCCAAATTAATGTGGTGTTTTGAAGCGTCTGAGACATGATTGTGACCAAGAAAGGTTAGAAGGGCAAGATCCTCAGGCTGAAAGCATGCACTAACTACAGGTCAGTAGCCAGTAGTCTGATTTTAAGCTGTTTCGAACTCATCTCACAATATCTGTACTCACAAAGCACATTCGAAGGAAGCACTTTCTTACACAGCCCTGTCTTTTATGCTTAGTGTTAGTCTAGATGAGATAAGTAGTAGTGTAGCCTGGTAAACTACACTCTTTCACTTCATGTCACTTTTGAGACTTAATAGCCATACATTTACTTTCTTGCAGACATGTTCTAAGAAGGTTAAAACTATTGGAGTTGCATTCAAACAAGTGCAGCTGCTTCAATTTAGCATACATACTTAAACCAAGGGGTCAGGTCAGCCAATTAACAAGGCACTTAAACAAATTAAAAAATACTTTTCCTTTCCCTATGTATGATTTTAGTGTTGCATGTCATGTGGCACCTATTGGAGACATCCAATACACGCATACGCGAGATGGTGGTGTATTCTACATTTCCTCCATCAGTAAAGTGGCACCTAATTGACTAAAGAATGCAGTGGCTAAAATGCAGTCATATTTGGCCAATTTACTTTGGCTAACATTGGCCGTAGTGGCCATAGAAGCTCATTAGCATATCGGGAAAACTTGTCCTTAGAAAGAGGGCTTTACCACCAGGGGGTCAGACAGGGATTTTTTTGTGCTATTTTTGTTCCAAAATGCTACAATGATTGCGGAAAACACTAACACGGTGGGAGGACTCCATATTTTGATTCTGATTCTGAACTGATATTAGTTTCATGCTAATGGCGTGTTCTGACCAATTGCAAAATGGCATGTGATTGGTCTGTGGACCTATAGGTGCTGATGACATGTCTTTTTTCACAATATACTGAGGCTAAATCATAAATGTGCGTTATAGTGTTGCTATACTTTACAATCACTACTAAGCTCTTTAAAACATTATATTAATAAAAGCCATGCAGTAATTAATTAGCAGTAAATTAGGTCAGTAGCCCCATGTCAAGTCAAGTCAAGTCAAGTTTATTTGTATAGCGCATTTCATACACAAAGGCAGTTCAATGTGCTTAACAAAAATAAAAGCAAAGGACAATATAAAAGCAAAAAAAGATAAAAGATAAAATAAGTTTAAAATATGTGTAAGATAAGTAAAAGACATAGAGTAAAGCAATAGGTAAACATAAAAGATGAAAGATAAAATAATAAATTAATTAAAGGTGAATCACTGGCAAAAAGCATCTGAGAACAGTTTAGTCTTAAGTCTAGATTTGAAACTTCCACCAGTAGGAGCATTTTTAATGTCTTCTGGAAGCTGGTTCCATAGCTGAACTGCATAGCAGCTGAAAGCTGCTTCACCACATTTTGTTGTGACAGCAGGTTTTACCAACAGATGTTTCTGCTGTGATCTTAAAGACCTAGTTGGTACATATAGCAAGAACATATCCAACAAGTATTTTGGTCCCAACCCATTTAGTGTTTTAAACACAAGAAGCAATGCCTTAAAGTCAATTCTATAACTTACTGGGAGCCAATGTAGCGACCTTAAAATTGGAGTAATGTGTTCAGTTCTTCTTGCTTTTGTAAGAACCCTTGCTGCTGCATTTTGGACCAGTTGAAGCTGTTTGATGGTCTTTTTAGGAAGGCCTGTGAAAAGGCCATTGCAGTAATCTACCCTACTGGAAATAAAGGCATGTACAAGTTTTTCTAGATCTTGTTTTGACATAAGACCTCTAAGTTTGGCAATGTTTTTTAGGTGATAAAATGCAGATTTAGTGATTGCTTTCATGTGACTGTTGAAAGTTAGTTCACTGTCAATAAAGACACCAAGGTTTTTAACAGTATCTTTTGCTTTAAGCCCTTTAGTCTCAAGAGCAGTGGCGATCCTAAGTCTTTCTTTCTTTTTCCCAAAGATAATAACTTCAGTTGTGTCTGCGTTCAGCTGAAGAAAATTGTTGGACATCCAGTTGTTTATTTGGTCAATACACCTGTAGAGAGACTCAAGCGGAGCATAGTCATCAGGTGATAGAGCTAAGTAGATTTGAGTGTCATCAGCATAGCTATGATAATTAATTGAGTTGTTCTTGATGATTTGTCCAAGTGGGAGCATATAGAGATTGAATAGTAATGGACCAAGGATTGACCCCTGAGGGACACCACAGGTCAAGGACACAGGTGCTGATGTATAGTTTCCAATGGCAACAAAGAAACTCCTTTGTTGCAAGTATGATTTTAACCAATTGATAACTATACCAGTGAATCCTACCCAATGTTCGAGTCTATGTAGTAGTATGGAGTGATCAACAGTGTCAAAAGCAGCACTAAGATCCAATAACACCAAGACTGATGTTTTGCCAGCATCAGAGTTAAGACGTATATCATTTATAACTTTAATCAGAGCTGTTTCAGTGCTGTGATTGGCACGGAAACCTGACTGAAACTTATCAAAGCAATTATTTGATGTCAGAAAGGCAGTTAATTGATTGAAGACTATTTTTTCAATTATTTTCCCAATAAATGGTAAATTGGATATGGGCCTGTAGTTGTTAAGCACTGAAACATCAAGGTTATTCTTTTTGAGTAAAGGTTTTACAACTGCTTTTTTCAAAGAGGAAGGAAAAATGCCAGTCTGTAGTGATGTATGTTTCAGTAGCATTGTGTTTGCATAGGCTAAATCAAATATTTTCAATGTTGGTGTAATTATAACCCAAATATACTAAGCAGACTCACCACACCATCACTTTGGTGTGGCTAACATGCAATACTATGTCTCTGGTCATATATTGGATACGGATGAATCAGAGTCTAATCACTTACTGTTTCACTTCAAACACTAGTTTCATACACATTCGTCATTTGATGCAAATGTTGTCATATATTGATTGTGCTTTGTCCATCAAAGCAAAAACAGTTTAAAGAGACTGGGCCTGGTTTAAGAGAAGGTGTGAGCTGTCACACCTTTGAGCTGTGGATGCAGAGCAGATGAGGAAAGCAAGAATTACTCTAGTCCAACATGTATGGTCCTTATACATGGGAACAGGTGAGGTTTTAGAAGAACATTTTGCTTGTTGGTAGCTAGTCTTTCTTGGGTAGTTATGGTATAGAGAGGCAAAAAAAAGAAGGAAAAAAAACATTGTTGGTGACATGCGTCAATTAGGTGTACTGCACACCTCGCTACTTTGAGGTACTGCTTTCCTGTACCTCCCATCTACTGTCCAGTGGCACTGCCCTTTTCTGTTTGCCTGCTATCCTGGGCTTTTACACTGTCTTACACTTTTACTAATGGTATCAATAGTGTTACTGATTATTTAATTTTGTCCATTCTTAATTGTGCTTTATTGAGCTATGCCAAAATATAACCATGCTGCCTTGGGGGATGTGCAGGTTCTGATGGAGGAGGTTGCAGAGGAGATTAGGAGAGAAAGCAAGACTGTAGTCCATCATGTGAGATCCCAGTGCACTGATGTATGGATATCTATTAAAAGTAAGTTTTGTTTTTTAAAATATGAGTCATTTAGCTGTCCACAGTGCATAACATGGAAAAAGGAGTTTTCGCACACTGGGATAACTGTGCTATCTGTTGCAAGTCAAGTCAGCTTTATTTGTAAATTCTTCACATGTGCTAGACATTCAAGGAATTGAAATTGCGTTTCTTACTGTCCCATGTGTAGACAAGACAGGACAACATTAAAGAAAGACCTTATACATTCAAATATTAAAATGTGGGTCAGGACAGGACATTGGACATGAAACATTAAAGTGCACATCGACGGTTCACATATTTGGTCCACCTCCGATGGCCTCACGGCAAGCCATCCCATTTCTGACACCATTTGTAGCAAAGAAGAGGAGAAGTCATCCCACCCGGCTTCAAACCCAGCTCTGCGGGGGTACCAAACATGTGCTTTGACCGCAATGCCAAAGACCCATGCTTGTTGGTATGGCAGTCAGAGCACACCCACAACCCTAGTGATGGTCACTCCATCACACTGGTTAAAAAAGCAAAAAAGCAAAAGTATATTTTTAACCACAGTGTGGATACTTTCTCCCCTGATCATTTTGACAAAGTGTGTGCCTGTCCATGTGTTGTCACAACTACTCATGTGCACTTACTTTTCATTTTGTTTTGTAGGTGCAACCAGGGAAACAAAGCGATGAAGAAGAATAGTGCCCAGCGTCAAGGTGCCCAGCGTACCCCCAGACAGCAAGGATAGCTTTGACTCTGCTGCCAAATTGGTCATACCCAAGACAGCCAAGTGGCTCGACTGACTTTTCCAGCACTGTATGTCTGTAAATGTTTCCTTCTGATTCGGATACCACCATTAGTGGTCCTAGTGCCAGATTATGGATTCAAGTATGCTTGAGAATGACCACCCATATTATATTCATATTTCTCTCCCCTCCCCGCAGCCCTCTGCATTGCAGGTGATCCCACCCACCCATCAAACAGCCCCTTCAGTCTGCTGCCAGGAAGAAGAGTGAGGAGCCTCCGGTCCAGGACCAGCAGACTGAAAGACAGCTTCATCCACCAAGTTGTCAGGATGTTAAATTCTCTCCCTAACCTGCCCTCCTTCCTCCTTCTGACCCCCCCCCCCCCCCCCCCCCCCCCCCCCCCCCCCCACACACACACACACACACACACACACACACACACACACACACACACACACAGTACTCCATTCCCATTATTCAGAGTCTTAGTGTAAATGTCCCAGCCTGATGAAGCTTACCTTAAGACACATCTCCTGTAGAGTTCCTCTTCCACTGCTCCACAGTAATTTCAATGTATACTTTTTTTGCACTACAACTTCATGAGACTTCTGCTTAAATGGTAACATTTTGACACATTTAAATGTATGAACAATGCATTAAAACTACTTGCATTACTCTTTCATCCACTGAAGTGATGCCTTTGTTGTTGCCCCCCAGAGCTCTTGCTTAGAAGTAGAAGGTTTATAACCAGTTTTTTTCCAGCATCTTTTACAATATGTAACCACAGTCTATTCAGCTTTAATTGGATTTCCATAATTTACCCAAATGCTTAGAACTGTTAATTGTCACTGTGTTTTATTCTGTCTGAATTAAAAAAAATAATAATGGAATTAAAAATGGAGAATTAAACATTCTTAAAAGAATCTGTCTTTATTCATAATGCTTGATTATAAACAGTTGTCATTCATCTAAATTAGTCCATTTTTTTTTATCGCTGAAGAATTGTTCCAGGTAAGTGTGTTTTCGTCCCACATATGTGCTTGTGTTATAAAACACGTCATTATAATACGTGTTCTCACAATGAACAATATTCTACAGGTCTTGTATGCATGCGTTACTTAGCCTACTAAAAGCAAGGCTGTCCAATTTGGCCCGTTTTTTTTTCACATGATTGTTATTTCCCCCCTCCTTTCTCCCAGAATTTCGTTTTAAATGTTTACCTTTGCACTTTCTGTCCTGACCACAATTTAACATTGAATTAGGCGCTGTTTAGCTCTCGCCATCTTAGATCCGGATGTGCAGTAATTTTATGAACATTACACAAAATTACTTTGCAGGAGTGTTCATTTGCACAACTAGGCCTATGTTACATAGACATGTTTAAGTTATAGTAGCAACATGAACGAGGGGGAGGTGGACATGCCCACATAGTGCGCTGTGTAGGCTAATGAATGCATGAAATCAAGTATAACTATAAAATCTATTAAATTGTACAGTGTACTGTTGCCAAGGAAGTTGGGGACGTTAATAAATATGGGGCGAATCTCAATGTAGTCTATTTAACAAAGTGCGACTAGTTCGTCTGAGCTAAGCCGACAGTGAGTTGCATAGCAACAGTGGTTAGCAAAGCGCGTGTTTTATAGCATACATATTTTGTCAAACTCTGTTATATCGTATAACCCACCAATGTCGTGAAGAACGTGTCATACCTATTTTTCTGTCATTTTCACTCACCAAAACTCGCCCATGGCACTGTTTGCAACCCTAACCCTAGAGGGTTTTTTTTTTTTTTTTTTAACACCAAAACTGCTTCAGTGAACTACAAATTTCAGCGCCATTGTTGTAAGCACCGTTCGAATGAACGTTGCACGTGACGGGAAATGTAGTCAAACCACAAAAATGCCTTTATTTTTAAAAGTATATAATAGTTTTATATGTATCATCGCAAACATGTGCAAATTACTCGTATGTATCACTTGCTTACAACATGATTTCAAAATCTTGCAATAATGTTATTATTATAAAATAAACATCATTTACACATGTTTGCACTCAAGGTAGACCAATGACAGAAATATTATTTATAATACATATCTTCATTGGTTACCATACCAAATTTCTGACCGATCTGCCCAATGGTTCAGGAATTACAGCCATTCAAAATGTGCAACTTTTACAAGATTGGTGGGGGCTCCTGGGGTAACCGGGGGCCCTGGTGCAATACAAAATTCTCTGATGCTTCCTTGCATCAGGGTAAATAACATATGCTCTTTTATTTCACACTCTAAAATTTTTCATTTTCCCTTGACTAGACATACATGGTCTTATGCTATACCACTGCAAGAGCATAAGACACTAAAAGAATAGTCAGGACCAGAAACTTTAACATGTTTGAAATTTTGCTAAAAACATTTAACATGGACTTCAATTGATAAAGCAAAGAAAGCTTCTATGACAATCACCAATTTCACTGCATGTCCTACCAAGTATCCCATCCTTGTAGCCTATCCTTGTATATTCTTGGGTTTATATTTGTTTATAATAACTGGTGTAACCCTAGGATTAATATTTCTAACTACCATACATCATAGACAGATTATATTTCACATGTGAAATTTATGTATCACACAATAGGGCCTATATGTGAGTGAAGTCAAAGTACAGCTTACACATGGGCAGACTCTTTTTTTTTTTGTCATTTTTGGCTCATGCCACAGCAGGTCGAGTAAAACTGGACATATTTCAGGACAACACACATCAACGTAGGCCTATTGAATCAACTCAAAACATTGCTGCTTTCTTGCCTTTCTTCCCTTCACTTCAGTTTACTTCACGGCAAGCTCTTTTAATTACTTTTACCAGGACATTTTCACATTTAAGGAATTACCTGAGGTGTTTTGAGACTTGGATAGAGGTAAATGTAATCAATGTTATATTACTTGCTGACATATTAATTTAAATGGCTAAATTAATTGTTCAGACATTTTTAGACTTAAAGACTATTTGCATATTAGCCTACATAAGACAAATATTTAGCCAATTATGCACTGGTCAGTTCTGTTAGGCCTACACGCTCACTGCTGCAAGCACTGCATACGATGTATATGACCCTGAATGTATTTGTCATAATTTAGTATCAGTCTAGTATAGTATTGGTCTAATTAATCTATTTAGGAGCCGTACGTCTTTCTTTGCTTTACTTAATAACAAGGACTCTTATTTTGGTATTGGACACTATCGCGGAAAAGCAGCTTCCGTGCTTTAAATCAGAAGCAGTCGCGAAAATACTCCAAAAAGGTAAAGTAATATATATGTATATACGATCAGATTGATTTGCGTTATAACTTATGACTGTTACCACCGTTATCAGACAGTGTTGCAAGATGTTCGTTATGGCCACTTTGTATGGTTGCAACGCTGCAGGCTATGAAATTGCTGTAAACTAGACTACGCTTATTGTAGGAGCTAAAGCTACACTCATCTGTACCACATCTTGCATGTATAAGTGACTTTTAGCGTATTCTAAATTAATTAATAATTGTTGATTTTGCAGAGCATGTAGCAATAGCAAAACTGAAGCAATAGATTTCCCTGTAATCAATTGGAATGCACTGTATTGTCTTATAGAAATGTCATAATATCCACAAGCATGTTTTTAAACACTGGTAACTGTTCTGTTGCAGCTTTGCACCACCCTGGGATCGAACCAGGATACAAGAATAAGGGTCTTGCATGGGGCCATTCCACCGTGCTGCTTCAGATTGTTATGATATCTACTCACTCAGAAAGATGTGACATGCCTATCATCAACACATTAAATCACATCTACTCAGCATAAACTATCCAAAAGATATGACATAGGCTACTGACACAGCTAAAAGATAAAACTTAAGATACACTTTTAATAAAATTACCATGCATCAGTGCACTGGGACGACACATGATGGACTACAGTCTTTCTTTCTTTCTCTCCTCATCTCCTCCATCAGAACCTGCACATCTCCCAGGCCAGCCTGGTTATATTTTGGCATAGCTGAATAAAGCACAATTAAGAATGGACAAAATTAAATCATCAGTAACACTATTGATACCATCAGTAAAAGTAGGACAGCAAGTGTGTGGTGAGTCTGCGTACTATATTTGGGCTATAATTTCACCAACACTGAAGTTTATTTGGCACTCTTATGAAGAAAAGCAGTTGGTCAAAACCAGCAAGTCTATATATTATTGATAAAAATACATTCATTTTGGGACGTTCACCTACCATCCCTACATGCTAGTTTGGTATTCCGCCATTGTTGCTGACGTTGTTCTCAGACATGCTCAATGGATCAATCACATGCAGGTAATATGTCACATCTGTTTCTGAATGCTGTTAGAACAAACAGTAAGAGTGGGAGATGGAAAATGTATGGCGTCACTATGGTACTTGTATGATGCATACAATAAGGAAATCCATGAGGGAAAGTGCGGTGTTGGGAATGAGCTGTCCTGGTAAAGGGTCAGGGTAAGGTGACGCCTTGATCTTGCGGACCTTCACCAGAATACAGTTCCTTGGCAGTCAGAATATTTATTATTTATGCTATTTGATAGGCTGTAGGTAATTCATTGTGATATTAATAAATACGTCAGATACAATAACGTAAGCCGTGCAAGGTTAACTTGTATGAAAATTACTACTCTCTCAGAAAGAATTTCAGTACAGAATTGCAGGGCATAGTGCTGCCATACATTTGTGACTGCATGTCTGCATGTGGCAAATCAAAATTTTACAATCCAACTTCAAAGTTAACCTTGAACTTACTGCTTGTTCTGACCGATGAATGTCACTGGTTCAAAACGAAAAGGTTGTGACGTCAAAAGAACCAGAAGTTTTGAGGACAAAAGAAAAGTCACATTGGTTCAAATTCAAGTTAATTTATTTATCACATACTAACCATAACAGTGTGCAATTTTTTGTATACTACAGACTGTGTAGTTAAAATAAATAATATTAAGTAAAAATTAATGTATAAAAGTCAAGTCGATGTTATTTCTCAAAGATTAAAAAAAAAACAAAGGGCATGTATTTGATGAAATTTACATAAATATGAAAAGCCATTTTTAATAAATTGAAATATTTAAATGTTTTCCTAATGATTGCTTTTTTCATTTTTCCCCATTTTTTTCCTCAGAAGTTTGGTATACATTCAAAAAGTATTCAGGATGTTAAAGGTTTGTGAAATGGTAGCGAAAAATAACAGGAACATACAGACAGGTAGATGGAGCGGTAAGGCACAAGAAAAACATAAGAAATTTGTCTTTACAGTTATCTTTAGTAATGTTTTTCTTTTATAACAATAACCATACAACGTACATTAAAACGGCTACACACAAGCAAATAAAAAGCCAAAAAAAAAACACCTAAATGTCTCATCATTTTAATGGGGCAACGGGGGAAAAGGTGGTTGAAAATTCACTACATTGAGAAATAGAGAATGGCAGAACAATTCTGAGAACCACTGATCTAACCCAACCTATCTTATCCAATACATCCATTTCACAACACATGTAACAGTATCTCCATCATTACATCATCATCATCATCATCATCACCATCAAAGTCTGGGTAATAACCACTTGTATCTCCTGTGAACATCGTGTTGACATCCCTGCAGTCTATGAAGTTTACCCACCATGTTTTCACTGCAGATCAGACTGCGGAGGTGTCCAACTTTATATTAGTGCCTGAAGTTGAAGAGATGGCTGTAACTTAACAATGTTTAGGACATATTTGCCATGCTTCAAGAAGCACTATGCAGAACATGGCCAGTTTGTAGATTACACCTGCATGGAAACAAAACATATATATGACTTCATGAAACTGAAAACACATTCTTTTACTCAGGCCAAGTAAGCCTGAAGAACTGCAAGTTGCATAGACAATCATTACACTACACTTAGCAGATGCTTTTATTGAAATCAACTTACAAAAGATCTTTGTATCTCAGGTTGTGATGTGCGCCCTCTGTTTAAGGAACATTGACTATTGTACTTTTTGTTATGTTTATATTATTATGTTGTCATCATGTCTCCCTGTCTTGTTTATAAGATGTTTAATGTTCACTGTGGGCCTAGGGCACACTGCAATTTCAAATTCCGTGTGTGCAACCTGTACATATGGTTTTTGACAATAAAACTGACTATGACTTTGATCTTTCCTGATATGCTAATGAGATTCTGTTCATCCTTTTGCAACCACGGCCCATGTTAGGCTAAGTAAATTGGTTAAATTTGAATGCATTTTTATTTACAAAATGCTGTTTAATGGGGTTCATTTCGCCACTATTTTATTTAGCCAATTACGTGCCACATTACGTAGGAAATGTAGAGCACCATAGGCGCCACACAACGTGCAACACGATACACAGGGAAACTAAAACTTCTTTTGGTTTGTTTTAATGAGGCAAGGAAGTGCCTTGCTAATTGGATGAAGCTGAATTTCCTAGTCCTAACATGACTCCTCAAAGTATAAAAGTTAAAGTATGTATGCTTATCTGCTCACAAGAAAGTACATGTATGGCTATTGAGTCTCCAAAGTTACACAAAGTAAAAGAATAGGCGCGTTCGAGTTACAAACCCATTTGTCAGCGTTTGTCTGCGTCTGTCTACAGAAGTCAACGATAACTGCTTGAAACAGCATGGGTGGGCGTTTAAAAGGCTTTGGTCAAGTCGGACACAAATCTTCAACAAGACTGAGCTTGCACCTTCCCGATCTTCGTAGTAGATGACGGAGAGGTCATGTGTTGTGTGTGGGGGACAAGGAGGGGGCGGGCGGTTGTAGTAGGGTGCATTGAGACTTAAAGTCAAGTCGAGTCTTTTTTTAATAGCACTTTTACACAAAACAACAGAGATGCCCAAAGTGCTGCACAACACAAGGATGAAAAATAACACGGCAAAACCATAACGCAAAGACCAGTAATAGGTGTAGCCTACTGACACAAAGCAATACAATAAAAACAAGATTAACAAATACATAAATAAATAAAAGAGTGAGCTTGACAGCATCAGATAAACACCCCAGAACAAGCTAAAAAGAGAGAGAAAAGATATGTCTTCAAACTGGACTTAAATAACGTACATATAAATTGAGAAGTTCAGTGCCAGATGGCCACGCAACACAAGTGCACAGAAGTCAATGAACTTTAAATGAACCATGGCAAAGTTACGTCACCACGGAGGCGTTAGTTAGACGCTTGTAAATGTATGGAAGCATCTACAAGCGCTTGCATGATTTGTCTACATGCGTCTTACTCCCGCGAGTTTTTAGGTCATATGACCTTGTCGCATTTTGGTGACATTCTCACACCTTTCTGCCAAGTCTGACAATTTCTAACCATCATGCAACATTTTCATCCCACAATACATCACTGACTGCAAACGCCTGAACACGCATGCACACGTTTACATCAAGTCAAATGCGCCTCATGTAGTTCACCAGGCTAAACCGTTTTAGTAGTAGTCTGACCATCAGAAGGGTGGTGCAAAACATTTTTTGTGCAAACTGGTAAAGTCTGTTAAAGTATTGTCTTAGTATCTTATACTTCAGTTCAACTGATCTGCATTTTACAAAGACAGGGCTGTGTAAGAAAGTGCTTCCTTCGAATGTGCTTTTAGTCTAGTAGAAGTTGATGAAATTGGGCCATAAGCGTAAAGTATGGTCTGGATGCAATTTTTTTGCAGAAATTGGTAGTTTAGGGAGTGTAGTTTAAGAAAATGACGGGTGCCGGCTCGGCACCCTTGAGCATTTTTTTTAAATGGCGTCACAAGCCACGCCCCTTTATTATTTCCCAATAAACGCCTCTCCAAATTGAAATGGTTGCTGTATCCCAACCCTTTGTGCTATTGACATAAAAACACCCACTTTGGAAAGCAGATACCTCTGGTTTTGTAATCTATTGTCAGTTTCACTGTAAAGTGTTCTGCTGAAAACTGGGAACTCTTTATATTTTGTAGTTTTTGTCATTTTTGTCCCTCGCCTAAAATAAAAAAATATATAGACATTAAATAGTCCTTTTACTGTAATGCATCAGGTTATAGACAGAATGGAACAAAGGCCACAAGTCTGAACAACTTGTATTTCAAATTTGAAAACAAAATATCAAAATTTGTGTTTTCTACACCATTTTATATGTGGGTATGCCTAGGCGTTTTTGCAAAGTTTTTTGAAAATCACTCATTCTCAACCTGATCTTGGGGTGAGGTGAAAGCACAGTGTATTTTGGAGAAAAAAATGAATTGTATTTCTGGAAAGCTAAGAAACAGAGGTTTCATTTGACATATAGTATGACCAAAAGCAATGCTTCGGATTAGCTGTGGTCTGTAAAAAGCTGCTAGCACGCACGTTTTCTAGAGATTTGCGTTACATGCGAGACGCTGTGACGTCATACGTAACGTCATTAGGTCATCTGGCGACTTCTAGCGACTTTTCGGAGAGCCAATAGCGACTTTTGTTCCATGTTTTTTGGCAACACTGATTAGCTGACTTTTAATTGCTGAAATTCGCTCTGGTCGCCCAGGTTGTTGTCACCCCTAGTGAATTCACTTTCAACTCTCAATTTGCCAACCTACCATGGACAAATAATGACTTCCATTGCTCTGGTCGCGTCTGGTGTCCACAGTTAAAGTAGCAATGCTTCGGATTAGCTGTGATCTGTAAAAAGCTGCTAGCATGCACGTTTCTAGAGATTTGCGTTACATGCGTGACGCTGTGACGTCATACGTAACGTCATTAGGTCATCTGGCGACTTCTAGCGACTTTTCGGAGAGCCAATAGCGACTTTTGTTCATGTTTTTGGCAACACTGATTAGCTGACTTTTAATTGCTGAAATTCGCTCTGGTCGCCCAGGTTGTTGTCACCCCTAGTGAATTCACTTTCAACTCTCAATTTGCCAACCTACCATGGACAAATAATGACTTCCATTGCTCTGGTCGCGTTTGGTGTCCACAGTTAAAGTAGCAGTGTTTCGGTTATTACCATAATATTAATTGACTGTTAATGGCTGAAATTCACTCTGGACGATGTAATGCAGAGTGTGCCTATTGTGTGCTTTAGAAAATAATAAATCCATATCTCTTACAATTTTTCGGTCAATTGAGCAAATACTGAGAAGTAGTAAACTGAGTTAGGTAATGAGCGAAAAAGAAAAGTTGAACATCATACTTCATGTGCAAGTTCTATTTTCCATGGCTTTAAAATCCAGGGCGGCATTCATTTAATTTAGTTGTACATTGCGAGGGAGTATGTATGAGAGTCAGTTGTAGTCAGTGACCATTTTGCCCTTTGTGTAGTTGGTCTGTATTTACATTGTGTATTTCTTCCTTTACGTGTACATTAGGAGGGTGTATGCCTGATACAATTTTACATTTCCTTTTGCCTTTGTACTAATCTGTACATAATGCATTAAGTGGTTCATTGTGAAGTTACATTCAGTGCCCCCTCATATTATTGTGTCTGAAATATAATATTAGCTGTATATGCAGTAAATATTACCTTTTTTTCCTTAAATTGTGGTAACATAGCTCTACAAATTTCAATTAATTTCTTCTTATATATTTATGTTCCAGGCATTCTTGTAGTTGTTTATCAGGGGGGCTTCCCTGCACTACATACTGCAATTGCAAAGGTAGTGAGGAGTGTGCAAATAATAAATCAAAATATGAAAGCACACCCTCAGTGGAAACAGATGAAGATGAACATTCAGATGAGGACACTGATGAACAATGAATTATATGTCACATGTTGTATAATTGTTACATGTTAAAATGTTAGGGCCATGTGTACATGTTGTTGTCTCTAATTAGAGTTGTCTTCCTTGTTATTTTTAACTTTTGTTCAGATGATTGAGTTGCTTGTTCCTTGTTCTAATATGTTAGAGACTGTTCTCTATGGAGACCTACAGCAGTGACCCGAGTACACCAAAATGGCTTATTTTTTATTGGTGACAAAAAAGGACCATAGGGAATCCTTTAGATGTTACCACCTCTGATTTCTGCTCATCAAGAGGTTTAATTTGATACCAAACATGACATGTTTTAAGGATTTATGTATTTTTTGGCTTATTTCCCATAGTGAAGGTGTGGGCGTGGCTTATTATATCATTTAAAAAAAATGCTCAAGGGTGCCTGAGCGGCACCCGTCAGATTCTGCATCTGCAGCCCCTAAACTATCAATATATGCAAAAAAATTGCATCCAGACCTTACTTTACACCTTTCTCAAGGTTCTACTAGACTAGTTTGTGTCTTTATATTTATACCGGGTGTATTCTCGCTGGATTTTCTTTTTTTTTTTTCTTTAATTGATTGGACTGGGGTAGAACTTGATATTTTACTTTGTTTTAAAATACACTAACTTTTAAAGCCCCATAGTGTACATTAACAATCAATGCATTTCAATATAATGCAAGTACTACAAAGGACTATGCATTGTCCATGGCATGGAAGAAGGTGGGACATGTTTCAGTGCATATTAAATCACATGTGCAGACTGTAGGCTTCGAGAAAATATATAGATTAAGCTATTTTTATGTTAAAATCAATTTTAACATCAAATTCCAGCAATAATCTCTTTTCAGTACACAGTGCACCGTACTAATTATTGGCCTTCGGCATGTACGTCATCGAGACCACGTGATATATCGTGGTGTATGGCGGAAGTCCATTCAGATTACATTACGTGGAGAAAAACGTCTCCTGTACCCTTGTATTTTCGTTTATTGAAGTAATTCGAATTGGTTGTAACACAAAGCCATTGTTGATGTTTTTAAGGTAACTTTGTCACACTCAAAAGACGAGAGATTCCTAAATAATGACATAAACTGACAACGAGGGCATTTGAGTCCATAGCAACCAGGGTTGCTATGCGAAAGTACGGGTGTGTGCTTGTGAAAACTATCGTTAAAACGTTACTAAACTTAAAAGAAATTCATTGGGGAATACTTATCTAAACCCTCGAGATGTTAGTTCATTCAAAACACTGAAGCAACAGCCTTAACTGGGCATAACCAGGCTTAAATCTCACTGATATCAGGCAACCGCTTGACTCGTCTCATTGAAACTCATTCATTTGATTCTGGCGTTTGGTACACAGCCCAGCACGAACGAAAAATGACGTCACAATCCAGAATGCACTCGTCCTTGATGTGGGCGGGGCTTGACATCAAGCCCGCCTTCCCACGGGCCGCAGCGAGCTGTACTTGGAGATACAGTTGGCGAAACCTGAACTTCATGCAAATTAGACCACACAAGCAACAATAAATTCAGCGTGTGATGTGTATTGTACGTGACGTCTTGTGTAGAGGCGGGAAAAAGTCTGACCAACATGGCGGCCACCAGTACCGTAAAAACATTTACATGATTAAAAGGTTTCTTGTTGACCAAAAGTGTGTTCATCAGCCCGGATTGTTGTTTAGATGTGATGTGAATATAATCAAGGCAAATAGACGACTGTAGATTGCCATCTAAGCATTCGTTTTTTTTTAGCTAGCTAGCCGCTAGCTAAATAGCTACGTCTCTAATCCATTTACTGTATTTTGAAGAGGGCTAACATCAGGGAAACACTGGATGGTTAAATGATATAGGGTGACCTTGTAGTAACCATGAACACAGATGAATTATGTTCTTAGTAGAGGTAACTAATCACCGTTTCGCTTATCCAACATAGTCCGGCAAGAACACCACTGCAGATATTTTGAGCACTGTTGAGCTAGCTGACAGGCTACTCAGCTGTTGGCTAACCCATGATAGCACTGCATCGCAACCACACTTGCTACCACAGGATAGCAATAGCAACGTGCTTGCCGTTTTCGCCAACCACGCCACGACCAGGAAATTCGCCTGCTGTCAGAACCGGGCGTTAGCCTTTATTGCTGCTGATCAGGTGACCCACTTCGTGTTCCCTGAAGAAGGCCTTTTTGTATGATTCTGAAATGTACACTATTTTTTGGTTTTGGATAACCAAATCTTTTTTTTTAACCTCTGGCTGTTCAGTACGTACCTTTGTACCATTTAAGGGTATTCATTGAACTTTCCCTACTTGAATTGCAATAAATAACTGGAAAAATTAGGGTGTTTTAAAACTTTTGACCGGTAGTCTATATATAGCATGATATACAGAGAACATACAGCACTAACAATATATGTATATGTAATGAATGTACTCTACCCAATCCATCCACACTAAATATATATACCATACCTGTATACTTCTTTATAGCACATCATATATTCTAATAGCATAACTGTGTACTTGTTTCTAATACATCTGTTTATATCCCTCAGGTATATTAATGCATCCTGTTTCCACCTGTTCATACTGCACTATTTTTGTACATATTGTATACATCACACTTGTTACTCCTTACACTTCTAATTAGATGCTAAACCACATTCCGTTACCCTGTATTTATACATGTATAATGGCAATAAAGTTGACCTAACCCTACCCTAATCGAAAAAAATGATGGTGTGTTTGCTTTACTGCTGTGCTTCATCATCACACACTCTGTCTCATGACTTACCCCATTCTCTGCAGTTTGCAGTCTGGATTCCTGAGTAGAGCAGAAATCTGCTTCACTCCTGAGTCTCCTAGTTTATTCCCACTCAGATCCAGCTCTATCAGGTGTGAGGGGTTTGATGTCAGAGCTGAAGTCAGAGCAGCACAGCCCTCTTTTCTCATATTGCAGTAAGTAAGCCTGTAGGGAGAAAGATAGCAGAGGACTGATTAACAGAGAAACATACACACACATCAGGTAAATACACACTCTCTCTCTCTCTCTATCACACACACACACCTTTGAACACAAATATTGTAGAAACCATGATGTTACTGCACAAATCTAAATGTTAGATAGAATATGTAAACATATATAATGTGCAAATGATGGTTTGTTTACTTTCCTTCATCATCACACACTCTGTCTCATGACTTACCCCATTCTCTGCAGTTTGCAGTCTGGATTCCTGAGTAGAGCAGAAATCTGCTTCACTCCTGAGTCTCCTAGTTTATTACCAGTCAGATCCAGCTCTATCAGGTGTGAGGGGCTTGATGTCAAAGCTGAAGTCAGAGCAGCACAGCCCACTTCTGTTATTCTACAGTCATTAAGCCTGCAAATGTCCAAAAGAAGTTAAAAATATGGACCTTTACACACTAAATAAATCTTTGTATTCCTCCATCACTTTGTGCATGCTATTTTTCCAAACATTTATTTTTCTGGTTTTATTTGGTTGGCTTTGACTTTCATCTTCACACCTTGTTTAATGTTTCAGTAGACCTTATCTTTGACCCTTGTTTTTCTCAGAATCCCTATGTAACAATACCAAAAAAATCTAATCTAAAATCTAACACCTCCCATGCAGTGCTGGAAAGTCCATGTTTGTTCATACAAGTCCTCAAGATATAATAATTTTACCATAAGTCCACCCCTTGCCATCACATCAGTTATGAAGGCCTTAAAGGGCATTAATCCCTACCTGCAGTATTAAACTCAGAAGAACATTCATACACAAGGCGACTGTTATCTTCAAATAGAAACACTTCAAATTAAATCTGAACACTAACTGGAGTTTTCTAAATCGGCAGTGTGAATCCTTCAGTAGAGCACAGAACTGCTTTACTCTTGTGTCTCCTTGTATCTTCCCACTCAGACCCAGCTCTGTCAGTAGTAAGGGGTTTCTACGTAGAACATAAGTCAGATACGCACAGGCTTCCTCTGCAGCATCACTCTTCAACAACCTGCAGAGAGAGTTAAAATGAAATTCAATTGTTATTTAACCCCCGAGAGGCCAGGTTGCACTGGATTTAGAACATCTAAGTGGCGTTGTGTGGCTTGGTAGCTTTTTTTTTAACTGCTACCACGTTTTGTCACACGTTTCGTTAAATAAAGACACACAATAACCAAAAATAAAACAATGTATTAATAAATAATAGTTTTCACCAATACATATACTTTCTCTGATTTTGTAGTTGCTGTGCCACACTTAAAGGGGAAAGTCGGTGTAAAATGAACTTTGGGTATGTTAAAACATGATAACGAGTTGGTACGTTTGCTGAGGAGCAAAGCTACACTAGCCTGTTGCATTTCAAACTTTACTATTTTCACTGCTTTATGTCATTATGAACTTTGTAAGTGTACAAAGTTTATTTAAAAAAAAAACGTTTTTTACAGGTAGTACCTTGCAGTAATTTTTGATTGTTGATGAAAAGAGATTAGTGATATACACATCATGCTTTTAAGAACCAAAACACATACACACACTTCAGGTTCTTACCTCAGTCTCTGCAGTTTATAGTGAGGATCCTGCAGTACATCAGTAAGGAGCCTGACTCCAGAGTCTCCAGGGTCGTTTCCTCTCAGGTCCAGCTCCATCAGGTGTGAGGGGTTTGATTTGAGAGCTGAGGCCAGAGCAGCATATCCCTTTTCTGGTACACTGCAGTGTGATAGTCTGGAGAAAAAAAAGTAAAGTCTAATGCTCTTATTTGTCCTCATAACAGTGTAGTAATCTTTACGAGTAAATAGAATGGGTAACACTTTACAATAATGGTACATTAATATATACAGTAGTTAACATATTGATATATTAATATATCAATATGTTAACTACTGTATAAACCACATCACGTACACAGTGCATTAATGTTCAGCACATACTAAGTCTTACATAATTTATTATTAAATCATGGTTAAGGAATACTGGTATGTCAGACCTTCATTAATGCCAAGAATTGAGGTGTTGATTACATGGAAGGTTTGAGTCTGCCACTTTATAATAAGGGTACATGAATATGCTACTATTTCTTAACTATGATTTAGTAGTAATAATCATGTACACCTTAGTAGGTCCATGTGTTAAACATTAGTGCACACATGAATCCTTACAAAAACTAGATGTACCGCATAGCGGTACATGGTATGACCGCCGCAGTGTATTGAAGTGTGGGAATCATAGGTATGGTGAGTTTGTGGTAGGTCAGTGTTGTGAGGTGAGAGTTTGTGTGGAAATGATTTGCTGGAAGTGGGCATGGATGTGGGTTTTGAATGAATGACATTCTGTGTGTTTGTGTATATTTTGTGTAGTTCCCACCTCCTTGGTCCAAGATATTGGCAATGCAAAATCCCTATTTTTGCATTTAACTATATCACTAGGTGGCGCTATTTCTTCAAGTGAGTGTTTATAGGATGGGTTGATACGGCTCTTTAACACTGGCTTACTAACACAAAATCATTGTCTTGGGCAAAATTTTTGATAAGTTATTTAACAAAAACTGTTTTTGTACACCTAGCTTTGACCGGAAACATTGCACCATGTGATGAAATGTCACAAAATTTGGTGCACATGAAAAGAAAGCCGTTCAGAGTTGTCATGTCAACTTTGACCAAATATGAGCAATTAGAAGCCGAGATATGGACTTTTGGAGAATTTTAAGCTATGTTTTGAATTTTGATTTACATGTAACTTTGAAACAGTCCATCTCAAGATAAATCCTTTGATAACTTTTTGTCAGCATTGTCTGTAGATGACATGTACCAAATTTGGTGAGATTCACATGAACGGCCTATGACGAGTTCGTTTGGTTTCGCTTTAACAATGTTAAAATTTCACGGAATTTTTTTTGTTGGAAGTGGGCGTCGACAGTGTTTTCAATGTGGGAGGGTCAATAGATTTCAGAAAAAAAAGAACTGCTTGTAAACATAACTGTTCTCTAGATAATAGGCAAAATGACATTTTGTACAATTACAGCGCCCCCTATGGGCCAAATTGTATGGCATGTGCTGTGCTTTTAGAGGTCTTTGTGCTGATTGTGCATGACATATTTTGTGCAGTTCCCACCTTCCCAGTCCAAGACATTGGCAATACAAAATCCCAATTTTTGCATTTACCCCTATCACTAGGTGGCGCTATGCTTCAAGTGACAGTTTATGGGCTGGGTCAATGCGTCTTTGTAACCCCGACATACTACCACAAAATCACTGTCTTGGGAAAAAATCTTGATGAGTTTTTAAAAAAAACTGTTTTTGGACCCCTAGCTTTGACAAAAAACATCCCCTTTGACAAAATATCAAAAATTTGATGCACATGAACAGAAAGCTGTTTAGAGGTGGCATGTCAATTTTCACAACATTGGAGCAATTAGAAGCCAAGATATGGACTTTTGAAGAATTTTAAGCTATGTTTCAAATTTTCATTGACATGTAACTTTTAAACGGTTTATCTCAAGACAAATCCTTTGATAACTTTTTGTCACCATTGTCTGTAGATGACATGTACCAAATTTGGTGAGATTCACATGAACGGCCTATGACGAGTTTGTTTGGTTTCACTTTCACAATGTTAAAATTTCACGGAAATTCTTTTTGTTGGAAGTGGGCGTCGACCAGTGTTTTCAATGTGGGAGGTTCAATAGATTTCACGACAAAAAAGAACTGCTTGTAAACATTCTGTTCTCTAGATAATAGGCAAAATACATTTTGTACAATTACAGCGCCCCCTATGGGCCAAATTGTATGGCATGTGCTTTTAGAGGTCTTTGTGCTGATGTGCATGACATATTTTGTGCAGTTCCCACCTTCTCGTCCAAGATATTGCCAATATAAAATCCCATTTTTGCATTTACCCATATCACTAGGTGGCTACACTTTAAGTGAGTGTTTATGGGCTGGGTCGATACGCCCTGTAACACCGACATATCACAAAAATTCATGTTGTTCGTGAAACGTTCATTGAGTTATTCAGCAAAAACTTTTTGGCGTCTCCCCCTCTTTGATGGACACTGGCACAGGGGGGGGGTGGCCCTTGGGGGCCAAAAGCTCTATTCGCTCAAAACTTCTAGGGCTATATGCCTACAAAGATTCATGTCCCAGAGTTCAGTGTCCTGGCAATCGTTGACGAAAAATCGGTGAAAAAAAAAAAAAAAGTGAAAAAAGTCTCGGCAACACTATAATGACCGCTTTTGCTAGCTTCGCTAGCGGTGGTCATAATAACTATGCAATAATCATTACCTTCTTGTGCTTTATACAGTAGTTAATACATTAAGAAATGTATATTCATGTACCGGTACCCTTATTGTAAAGCGTTATCATAGAATGTATAAGTGTTGCGTAGCAATGTGTTTAGCTACTAAATAACTCCTTGCAGCTTGCTGTTGATTTTGTTATAATAGGTGAACAGACTACTTGTGGAATGACAGGAAAGAAGCACAAAATTTGTTGCCATTGACAGCGGTCATTATAAAAAAAATATTTGACCTCTGAATGTTGGAGTGGCCCAACTAACGTCAATCGGATGTTCGTCAGCACTCTAAAGAGCTATATAAGGAATAATTGGACATGTTAAGTCTGGCTACAACCTCCTCACCACCACCACCATGTAATGACAATAAAGTTTAATCTAATCTAACCTAATCTAAAAAATGATGGTGTGTTTACTTTGCTTCATCATTACACACATTCTGTCTCATGACTTACCCCAGTCTTTGTAGTTTACAGTCTGGATTCCTGAGCAGAGCAGAGATCTGCTTTACTCCTGAGTCTCCTAGTTCATTCCCACTCAGATCCAGCTCTGTCAGGTGTGAGGTGTTTGATGTCAGAGCTGAAGTCAGATCAGCACAGCCCACTTCTGTTATACTGCAGTCATTAAGCCTGCAAAGGTCCAAAAGAAGGGAAAGTGTGGGCCTTTACACACAAAATTATTTGTTTGTATTCCTCCATCACTTTGTGCATTTTCCAAACACTTATTTTTCTGGTTTTATTTGGTTGGCTTTGACTTTCATCTTCACACCTTGTTTAATGTTTCAGTAGACCTTATCTTTGACCCTTGTTTTTCTCAGAATCCCTATGTAACAATACCAAAAAAATCTAATCTAAAATCTAACACCTCCCATGCAGTGCTGGAAAGTCCATGTTTGTTCATACAAGTCCTCAAGATATAATCATTTTACCATAAGTCCACCCCTTGCCATCACATCAGTTATGAAGGCCTTAAAGGGCATTAATCCCTACCTGCAGTATTAAACTCAGAAGAACATTCATATACAAGGCGACTGTTATCTTCAAATAGAAACACTTCAAATTAAATCTGAACACTAACTGGAGTTTTCTAAATCGGCAGTGTGAATCCTCCAGTAGAGCACAGAACTGCCTCAGTCCTGTGTCTCCTTGTATTTTCCCACTCAGGTCCAGCTCTGTGTGGAGTAATGGATTTTCACGTAGAACATAAGTCAGATACGCACAGGCATCCTCTGCGGCATCACTCAACAACAACCTGCAGAGAGAGTTAAAATGAAATTCAACTGTTATTTAACTCCTGAGAGGCCAGGTTGCACTGGATTTAGAACATCTAAGTGGCGTTGTTAGTTAAGTGTGAGTTAAATTCAGGGCAACCCACAGACTTGTGTGGCTTGGTAGCTTTTTTTTAAACTGCTACCACGTTTTGTCACACGTTTCATTAAATAAAGACACACAATAACCAAAAATAAAATAATGTATTAATAAATAATAGTTATTCCACCAATACATATACTTTCTCTGATTTTGTAGTTGCTGTGCCACACTTAAAGGGGAAAGTCGGTGTAAAATGAACTTTGGGTATGTTAAAACATGATAATGAGTTGGTACGTTTGCTGAGGAGCAAAACTACACTAACCTTTTGCATTTCAAACCTTACTATTTTTACTGCTTTATGTCGAAAAGATATCACTATTTTTAAGCCATTAAAAAAGCCTGAAGTAGCTCCACACTTCTTAGTAGTGTGACAAGGGCCCTGTCATTAGAAAAGACGCATTATGAGCTTTGTAAGTGTACAAAGTTAATTAAAAAGACTGTTTTCACAGGTAGTACCTTGCAGTAATTTTTGGCCACCACCATGATGAAAGTCCATACAAGTGAACTGACTTACCAGAAGCAGCAGCCGCAGCCGCACCTGAACCAGAATTGTTGATTGTTTTTGGAATATGGCAAAGATGTTGGAATATGAAGAGTAATATGGAGAATTTGAGGATGGGGAGGAGTAATTTCTATTTGATGGGCGTCCATACTGTAGGTGCAATTGGTAGTCCTTGCGTGGAGCACCAAAATAAATGTAGGTAAAACCAATCCTTACATTGGGTGCCAAAATAAATTGTAGATGTAACCACTCTACACAGTGCACCAGTTAATTAATGTGAGTCAGTTGGTCTTAATTGATCAGTCTCATTAAAAATCAGTCTCATATCACTCTCATAAAGTATTAACCATCAACTACAATGCTTAATAAAAAACATCTAATTAATGGCAATTATGTCTTAATAAAGGCAAGTGAAAATCTTTCTTCGCAATGGCTCTCGGATTATTGTAGCACAAACAGACACAGTTTTTTCCAAAGACATAGTTTATTAAATAATGAACTACAGGTGTGAACTACCTACAGGTTGTGCTGGTGTGTGTGTGTGTGTGTGTGTGTATGCAAGGCAATAGGGTGGTGTGTGTGTGTGTGTTTGTGTATGTGTGTGCAAGAGAGAGAGGGAGAAGAGAGGAGAAGGAGGAGTAGTTAGCTCACCAGTTGGATGGTCAAATGGTCAATGGAATGTCTAAGGGGCAAGCCTTGTGCCAGATAACGCGAGCGGGGGAAGGGCACATGATTAACTCACTTTGAAACAATAGACTAGTTCTGGTAGCCTATCATTAGCTAACATTCCTTCTGACCAGGTATCTCAGTGCAGAGCATGAGATAAGAGTTAGTGAGACGGAGAGAGAGCATGCATGATCTGTCTACCAAAGTAGTAAATAAAAGAACATAACAAATGGTCACTCAAAGTCTATATGAAAACAGTGTGCATGTTTACATCGGACACACGTTTAACACTTTCTTCCTGTGCTGTAATATTCTAACTATGCCCAAGTGCTCACGTGAAGGTTGCTTTCTGTTTCCTTTGATGGAGTTGCTTGAATTCTTTGGTTGTTGGTTGGGGAATCCTTGCCGATTCAGCAGGGTCCAGTTGAGGTTACAGTGTCTCTGTTCCACGGACAATCTGTGGTGAGCTGATGAATGAAGAGTCATTTTTGACTTGTTTCAGGAAAGTTCTCTCACAGCCTGTAGCTGGGGATCGACTTCTCGATTAAGAGGTTTCCTACTGTGGTTCGTCGCGCATAGACATTTATAGAAACTATACTTCCTCAGCGTCTGGCTGGAAATCCTGTGGATTAAAAGTAGTCTGTTCCATTCAAACTCAACAAAATGTGGCTTGTGCAACAGGTAGCCTAGGGGAATCTGCTCACCCTGTTTGTGGCTATACGACTAAGAAAGGGAAGTCGGCCGCCTTTCCAGTAAACTTAACGTACTTTAGTTAAAGTACTTTCTGACCTTGTGCAAAGGCCATTCTTTGTCTACTTAGCTGCACATCTTGACAAAAGTTCCTTGCTTGCCTGCTTGGCTCCTTGGCCTGTCTATTTAGGCCTGCCCCCGGGTGCAGGGCAGAGAGAGTGAGATCCGATGACCCACGAGACAGAGTGTGTCTCCCTTTAGGTCTGTGTGATCCAGTGACCAACAGGAGAGAAAGGCTGAGCAATAGCGCGACAATGGTTTTAAAGGGAGTGAAATGTGAGGAGGGTTTATCACTTGAGGTCTGGCTAAGGAAGAAGAATCATGGGAAGTGTAGTTTTTGTGTGATTGTACCTACCTTATTCGAGTGTATAGATAAAGAGCTGCGTCTTTTTAATAAAAAATAACACAAACACACAACCTTGTCTTTTGTTGTCCAAGTGGATTATCTTCAGGCTGCTGATATACAATATTCGTCATTGTTGATGAAAAAAGATTAGTGACATACACATTCTGCTTTTAAGAATCAAAACACACAAAAAATACACACACTACAGGTTTTTACCTCAGTCTCTGCAGTTTACAGTCAGGATTCTGCAGCCTATCAGTGAGGAGCCTGACTCCAGAGTCTCCAGGGTCGTTTCCTCTCAGGTCCAGCTCCATCAGGTGTGAGGGTTTGATTTGACAGCTGAGGCCAGAGTAGCATAACCCTTTTCTGGTATGTTGCAGTGTGATAGTCTGCAGAGAGAAAGTTTAAAAGTCCCTAAAGGCATAGCAATTAATATTGTCACAGAAGAAGCATATCGAACAAATGTCCAAATACATAAATTGGATTTAAAATTTTGTTTATATGGATTTAATATGACCATGTGAATGGAAACTTTGTTTTACATTACATTACATTTCCTTTGGCTGACATCTTCTCCAGAGCAACTTACAGTGAGTAAGGTACAGAGATAGTCCCCCTGGAGCAACGTAGGGGGTAGAGTTCAGGGACAGAGTCCCCTAGGAGCAAAGTAGAATTAGATACCTTGCTCAAGGGCACTTCAGCCAATTGATGTTTCTATTTCCCTTTTCATTAATGGAAATCAACAATCAACTCCTTTGGACTTTCACGGACATAGCCATGTTTTTTTTACTGGCACCATTTAAGCTTTGTTACACTACACATTGTGTTTTTACTTATTTGTATTATATACAAGCCTATTGTACTTTGTGTTATGTTTATATTATTCTTCATGTCTTCCTGTCTTGTTTAGAAGACGTTTAATGTTCACTGTTGGCCTAGGGAGCATTGCAATTTCAAATTCTGTCTGTGCAACCTGTACATATGCAGGGTTCGTACACATTTTAACCAAAAAAATTCCATGACTTTTCCATGACTCTTCCATGACTTGGCCACAAGTTTTCATGACTATGTGTAACCTCTAAAACAGGGGTGACGAACCTTTTTCATTTGAAAGCCAGGTTCCATTTTGCTCATGTCCTCTGAGGGCCATATGAACAAGGGGTAGGACTGCACGATATTGAAGTGATAACTGTAGATACATTTCAAACTGTAAATATACCGCATGGTGGGCCAGTTAAAATGGCCTCGCGGGCGATTTTCTATTCATCAATTTTACACAATAAGATATTTAAACCATGGTGCCTGTTGTAACAAAGGAAGGCTGATAAATTCCATAACTTTTCCAGGGTACACCTGTTTCCAGGAGTATTCAAGGCCTGGAAAACGTCAAAATCAAATTCCATAACTTTTCCAGGTTTTCCATGACCGTACGAACCATGCATATGGCTTTGACAATACAACTGACTTTGACTGACTTTGATTAGGCTCCTGTCTGTGAAGAGACATTTGGTGTAAAATGAACTCTGGGCATTTTAAAACGTGATCAGATGATAATGAGTTGGTATGTCTGCTAAGGAGCAAACCTATGCTAGCCTGTCGCATAGCGAACTTAATTATTTTTATAATTTTTATGGTAAAAGCTCATCATGCTAGTGATCAGGGCATGGACGAAGATGTCAGTATTGAACCATTAAAAAAGCTCAAAGTAGCTCCATATTTCCTTTGTACTATAACAAGAGCCCTGACATTTAAAATGAAGCATTGAGAACTTTGTAAGTTATTAAAAAGATTATTTTTACAAGTAGTGCCTTGCGGTAGTTTCTGATCGCTACCATGTTGAAAGTAAGTCTCTATAAGTCGATTGAGGAAAACAAACCAATGGACAGAATAGGAGGAAAAAATAGTACTAAATAATTCAATGCAAATGCATTAACCTGTCTGTTGGTGACAATATCTTGTTATCGTCAATAGAGAACGAAGAGCCCCATACAACAAATTGTCTAACTACACACTTAGCTAAAGTAGTTTCTGTCAGGAATGTGATGAGTCTCGTGTAACGTTGTTCACGGAAGTGGTGCTGTACACGTGAACAAGTGATGGGATATGTGTAGTGCTCGACTGATGTGCAAGACCTGCAGCTACAGCAGTTCACATGACTGAACAGCTCTTGTTATGCTGCATTTGTCATATGCCTTGTAGGCTTAGTTACAACATGATGGTGACCGGAAACTACCACAAATGACAGTTCGTATAAACGAATTGTATGCTTACAAAGTGCTCAATGCCTTACCTGAGTGTCTCCAGTGCACAGTTTGGATTCGCCAATCCACCACAGAGTTCTTGGACTCCAACATCTCCAATGCTGTTGTGACTGAGATCCAATTTTTTGACCTTGGAAGAGGGGTTGTAGACAAGAGATGCCAGCATACCACAGCTCGCTTCAGTGAGCATACAGCTATCGAGCCTGAAGCGAAAATGCCAACAGTGATTAATCTTGCATGTCTTTCTATGTCATTATCCCACTGAGAGTACCGACTGCCATTATACTTACAGAACCATTTGAGATTTCTCCACTATTGTCTTTAGCCTCAGGAGACCTTCATCAGATCTGACATACTTCTTCAAGTCAAACACATCCAGCTTTTGCTCTGATGTCAGCAGCACAAACACTAGAGCTGACCACTGGCCAGGTGAGAGCTGGGTTTTAGAAAGTGTCCCTGTCCCAAGGAAGCCCTGTATCTCTTGTACTAAGGAGTGGTCATTGAGTTCATTTAGGCAGTGGAAAAGGTTGATCACCCTGTCTGATGAAGGGACCTCCCTGATCTTGTCCTTAATGTAACTTGTTGTTTCATCATTGCTTATCTGATTTTGTTCTCTCTGTAGTAGGCCATACAGGAGAGTCTGGTTAGACTCGAGAGAGAGGCCAAGAAGAAAACGAAGGAAGAGGTCAAAGCGTCCATCTTCATACTCCAAAGCTTTGTCCACAGCAATCTTGTGTAAGGTGGTAATGGATTCTGCCATGGACGGAGCTTGTTGTCCAGACAGTACATCTTTTCTGTGATTCTTCATCATCATAAACACATACAGTGCTGCAAGATACTCCTGGATACTCAGATGAATAAAGGAAAACACTGTTGCCTGAAAAATTCTTGATTCTTCTTGAAAGACCTGGGTGCAAATGCCAGAGCGTACTGTTGCCTCTGTGACATCAATGCCATACTCTCTCAGGTCCTCTTCATAAAAGATCAGATTTCCTTTTTCCATCTGTTCAAATGCCAGCTTCCCAAGATCAGTGATAAGATTCTGGTTCCACTGTGTCTCAAGCTCATGAATATTGTCAAACTTGTGGCTCTTCTGTTTGGCTTGAAAAATAAGGAAATACGTGTACATCTCAGTCAAAGTCTTTGGAATCTGTCTGTCCCCTGAAGAGTGAAGAATCACCTCAAGAACAAATGCAGTAATCCAGCAAAACACTGTATGTGGCACATGATGTGGAGGCTCCTTGATGATGTAATGTGAGAAATGATTCTGCCTGCAAGACTCTCATCATTGACCCTCTTCCTGAAGTACTCCTCCTTCTGTGAGTCATTGAACCCTTGTATCTCTGTGACAAGGTCAACACACTCAGGTGGAATCTGACTGGCTGCTGCTGGTCGAGAGGTTATCCAAAGAAGAGCAGAGGGGAGCAAATTACCCTTGATGAGATTTGTCAGGAGTACATCCAGTGAAGTGACAATAGTCACATCAGCCAAACTTTCATTTTCCTGAAAGTTTAGTTGGAGTCGACATTCGTCCAGACCATCAAGGACAAACAGCATTTTAAATTTCACATGGCTGCCAGAAGCCAACTGCTTTAGTTCTGGATAAAAGTGGTGAAGAAGATCCATCAGGGAGAACTGTTTGTTTCTTATGAGGTTGAGCTCCCGAAAAGGCAGCGGGATTACAAAGTGGATCTCTTTGTTGTCTTTTCCCTCTGCCCAGTCCAAGATGTACTTCTGAATGGAGATGGTTTTACCAATGCCTGCCACCCCCTTGGTCAGGACTCTTCTGCTTGGTTTGTCTTGACCAGGTAAGGGTTTAAAGATGTCACAGCATTTGATTGATGCTTCCTGTCCAGCTGGTATCTTGGATCTGAACTCAATCTGTCTGACCTCATTCTCTTCCTTTACTTGTCCACTCCCCTCTGTGATGTAGATCTCTGTGTAGATCTTTTCTAACAGAGCAGACCGTCCTTGCTTTGGTATTCCTTCAAACACACTCTGATACTTGTTCTTGAGATTTGTTTTCAGCCGAGTCAGACAGTCTACTTCCAGCTCATCTAGTTCACAAACAAATTAAACATAACATCATTTTGCCAACTGCTGACACATGGGGAACAAATGACAACTGTTTCTTTATTTTAATGTAGCCAATTGGTGCAAATGAAATGCAAATGCCAATGAAGAGAGCATTCTTACATTCTTTTAATTTGTCAGCAAGATCCGTCCTCTCCATTTTTAAAAGGAAGTGCAGTACCATCTTTAGAGCACCTTCTCTGGCATCACCCTCATCCTCTTTCCTCTCAAAGTCTTCTTGATAATCTAGGCATAAAATCTTCTTGATTCTCTTTAGGTCATTCTTCACAAATGTGATGATGTTCTTCTCAAGCACCTGGAGCAAAAACACACATCCATGAACACAACGACACGTTCAGGCATTGTAAAACATTTTGCCTGGGTGACTCACACAAAGTAGAAATACTGTCACTATGAAGGTATATGATTGGTAAAGTTATACACAAAGCCTGTGTCATTTCATTAGGCTGGCAACTGGAGGAAATGTTAAAAAAAGGAAATGCCATACTTGTACACAAGATAAAAGTAGTGCCTCCCACTGATATGTGTACTATGAATTGTAAATATGTAACTACTGTAGGATTATGTGAGTTGAGTAAAACTCTATCTTCTGAAAAATAAGTCAACCAATCTGTTACATCAATTATTGTGTTGCAGTTATATGTAATCATTACTGCATTATGGTCATGAAAACTCCTCTCTCCATTTGGTGTTTTGTTTTCAGCAGGCAACTCAGATGTATCCTGCTGCTAAACTAAAGGTGTGTCAAATGCAACTGCAAAGCGATAACACTGTATTTTTCTAGTCTGGAATACCAGAACACATTGCATCTAAATATGGTTAGTGTGCAAAACTACTGCATACTTTTAATGAGCAGTAACATCTTCATCTTCCCTTTTACAGTCAGGTGTCGCCATTCCACACCAAAAACAAACCCACAAAAAAAAAACTAAGGCTCGATGTCTTCGACGAATTTCATGTCAATAAGCTAGTGCAATTGGACATACCTTTACTTAACAAACATACATACATACATACCTGGAATACACGAGTTAGATCCTGTTGCTCACTTAGGACACTGGTATCTAGTTGACTTCTTTGTTCTCTGAAGATGTATATATAGCAGCATTATATTCCATACTAAATATTAATTAGAAGGGCTTATGCTAATGCTGCACTACTGTAAAACTGCAGTCAAAATATGACCAGCATTATAATAAATGTATGTTGATTTGTTGCATGAAGAGCCTAATGTACCTCTGATGAGGGGGTAGCTTTCCCTCCCTGAAGTTGGGCTGGCCACCATGTTTAGATCTATCACTCCTCATGGACACACAGCTCTGTGTAGATGACACAGACTTCTTATCCATGACTCTAAGGGACAGAGAGCACCATGGGACATGTGTATCAGAGTGGGTTGACACACACACACACACACACACCTCTCCTCACACACACACCTCAAAGACCCCTCTCCCCCCTCCTCATTATCACCACAACCACCACCACCAGACACAAAACACCAGGTTATGTTGTTCACAACAAAAAATCCCACTTTATACCCACATCCCAGCAAAGGCAACTTTGCATGGAAAAACAGCATACTTAAAATTATAATATACTTATAATTCTACTATATATAATATATACAAAAAAGTGCATTGGTGTATATATATGCACCAATGCACTTTTTTGTCCCAGCATGGCAGCAATGTGGTTTTATAATACATAATCTACTCTACAAAAAATAATATACATAATCCTTTCTAACCCTTCCTTCCTAATGTACTCTGATGGGGGTAGCTTTCCCTCTCTGAAGTTGGGCTGGCCACCATCTTTAGATTTATCACTCCTCATGGACACACAGCTCTGTGTAGATGGGGCTGTCTTCTTCATGACTGTAGGAAACAGAAAAATAGCAGTACTGTAGCAGACTGTCACAGAATTATGCAAAACAACACACCACACACTGCCCTCTGAAAATCAAATATGTCTGTTTATCTGTATAGATCAATCATTGCTGGAGCTGGTGACCTAGCGGTTAAGGTAACACACCTGTCACCGGAGGGTTGTAGGTTCAAATCCACCGACTGCCAGAGGTGCCCCGATATACCATGAGAATGGAACCGTCCCCACACACTGCTCCCCGCCCGCCGTTGTCATGGCTGCCCCCTGCTCACACGTATGATGGGTTAGATGCAGAGGGTGGATTGTGTTCTGTGTTCTGTGGTGTGCTGTATCATCACAATGAGAAATGGGAAACACTTGCTCACACTTAA
The DNA here is from genome assembly GCA_030347295.1 of Setipinna tenuifilis. Classification (NCBI taxonomy): domain Eukaryota; kingdom Metazoa; phylum Chordata; class Actinopteri; order Clupeiformes; family Engraulidae; genus Setipinna; species Setipinna tenuifilis. The sequence continues at coordinate 5,032 of JAQKPU010000093.1, read as the reverse complement.
ATAGACCAGGTCAGGTCAGGTCAAGTCAGGTAGTCAGGCAGTCAGACAGTGTTTACATAAACCTTGCAAATGGTCCAGAACATGCTACTGCGTTCTGGACCATTTGCAATGTTTATGTAAACACCAAAAAACAGAAAACATATGGCAAACCAGTACACAGAAAGCAATCTGGATGAAATCATCAAAGTCATCAAGATGAAACATTAAACAATAACAGAAGAGTCATACATTTTATACAAAAGGCCTTTTTACACTTTGGGCCCTTTGTAATTTAGATACTTTTAAACATTGATGAAACATAGGCGCAAAGTCACTGTTGGCTGTCGAATAACAGGACCATCCACAGACCTATACCTAAAGATTTAGAAACATCAGACAATCTCACAATATTTGAAGCAGAATCAAACAGGATAAATCAGAGCATATACACAGTAGGACATATAACACCGTACTCACCAGGTCTGTGTAATGTTAGGTGTGTACTTTATTCACAGGTTAAGTGTGTGTTTATCTGCAGGTGCTGCCTTGGCATGCCTTCTGATGTGCAGCGTTTTGCTGTTTCTGTTTCAGGCAGTCTCCGGAACAGGTAAAACAGGTGTGCAAAAAAGGGGTGGGCCCTACACAATCAGGCGATTCTGTACTGGATGGACATTTAGTGACTTGGATTAATTAAAAGTGTTTAATCAAAATATTTGGACATATCTGTAAAATGATTGTGTTTTCTGCTAAACCTGTGCTGTGACTTCATTGAGCACAAGTATAGTAATCAAGTGAAAAAAGAATGAATGTTTTTTTTTTTCGCTTCATAATCCTTTCTAGGAGGTATACCATTTTGGAAATGTAGTCCAAACCTGACCAACCCCACGAAAAATGTATATAACCTGGAGATAAGATAGCTTTTTTTCCTTTAATACAAGTTTCTATACATTTCTGTCACTGACTTAGTTATTGGCCCAGCCAAGGAGATGTGCATATTGCATTCAGATGTCATTGTAAATGAGTGGGGTAAATCCGGTATGCTAACAGCATCCAGTGTGGCAGTGGGATGGTAGCATCAACATGTGTCATGTGTAAACACACTCACTGGCAGTTTCAGCTACTTTTCACAGTTGACTTGAGTGCAGTCTTGCTTAGCAGTGTGTGTGTGTGCACGTGTGTGCGTGTACGTGTGTGTATAGCGCGTGTGTGTGGTGGTGGGGCTGTTTTTGATCTCTGTGGGAAAGAGTGTTTGTGTGTGACATGTGTCACGTTTTGTCTGTGTACGTGAGAGCAGACACACAGATACTCACCCACACACACACACACACAGGTGCATTCATATGCTGGTCTGATAGTTTGGATCCATGATGGCATGCATGCATATTAGAGTTCAGACGTCTTGTATAGAGCTCTGCTTACGGAAATACTCACATTGCTGTAGTCTCTGTGTGCCTTTATTTTATTACAGAGGTTAGTCTAATGAGAACGCATGACAGTCTTTGGTGTGTGTGTGTGTGTGTGTGTGTGTGTGTTTGGTGAGGGCCGTTTGTGATCTCTGTGGGAAAGATGCGTCTGTGTCTGTGACATGTGTCCAACTGTGTGTGACACGTGTCAAGTTTTGTCCGTGTACCTCGTACTGCGCAGTACTTGTCACATAATGTACATTCCTCACTTAAAGTGTAATATTCTTATTCACAGCCTCTGTACAGAGCACATGTATTAGTTATATATTAGTTATTATACCACTTATAACATAAAACCATTTATTGGTGGTTAAATTGTGATGCATTCTTTAGAAGGGCAGTTAATGTTCTATATAGGCAGACCTATGAAGCAGTCCCTGTTCTCGGTGCTTATTATGCTTGTGTATCAATGCGTATAGTCAATTGTGATGAACTGTAAATAAAAACACTATATCCATTAATAAGCTTATTAACCTTGCCCTTGTGTATACTCCCTTCTTTCCTTTGCTCTTACTATGCCTCCTCACTTGACACTTTCACTTTGCACCTTTGTGGTCTTGCTGTCTAATTTCAATGACAATGACAATGAAGGTCTTGAATCTTGAATCTTGAATTTAACACTAGTGGTGGCAAAAAATAATACTTAAAGACACAAGGTATTTGTTCAATCTGAATTTTATTAACATGTTAGACCATTAGTAAATAGGGAATACAAAAAGCAATCATTGCTGCTGCTCTATCTTTTAATATTTTACTTACATCAGCACTGATTTCTTAAAGCATTTTCTCTTGGTGCTTCTAAGTGGTTAATTGCTTTTTTCAGAAGTGCATCAATCAATCCATAAAGGAATCTGCATTCATTATATTCTTTATCAACTATGCATGATGCATCATTTAAGAGATTAACGGCTCTGTGTCTTCTGACTTTTTTTTAAACTTTTTTACTGCTGCAATAACAACAGCCACTGCCAACCCTGCGGCAGATCCTACTGCCGCTCCTACCGGCCCTGCCACCATGGCCCCAACCATAGCTCCAAACTGAACTTCAGCAGCAGCTCCTGCAGCAGCTCCAAACACAGTTAGAGCAGCTGTAACTGCACCCTTAATAAATGCATTTTGTTTTTCTGCACGTCTTCTTGCTTCTTCCTGCGACAAAGTTGGATCTTCTCTCATAAGCCTCTCTCTTTCTTCCTCTATGGCCCTCTCAGCATCCTCGAGCATCTCAGTGGTGTAACAGCTTCCTCCATTTCTCTGGACCATTGTGTTGATCTTCTCCAGCAGCTCTCTGACCTGAGAGGGATCCTGGTCTTTGTTGTTAATCACATGACATCCTCCCCCACACTGACTGATGAAGGCACTGAGATCTTCTTTTTCAGCAATGAATTTTTCAATGGAGGTACCATCTTGCACCAGGTCATCCCCACGGGTGAACAGGGCCATAGTGTAACGTGATGCCTCTTCTCCGAATGTCTTCTGAATGTGTTCCACACTTTCCTGTTCTTCCTTTGTGAATCTGTCAGGCTTGAGCACAACTAGGAACACGTGAGGACCAGGAGCAGCCAAAGAGATGCATGTAGCCATGTTCTTCGCCAGCTTCTCATTAGCCTCGTCAGGGTCAAACAGAGGAGTATCAATGACGACCAGAGTTTTACCATCAAACTGTGTTCTTTTCTTCATACATTCTGATGTTACTGCCCTAGCACAGAGTCGAGATGGAAAAGCTTCTTTTTTCCTCAAGATGGTGTTTCCTGTGGCACTCTTCCCATTTCCAGTTTTCCAACCAGCACAATCCTGATCTTCTCTGGTTCCTCTCCTTTTTCTAACCAGACAAATACATGGTACAGGTTTTTACAATTCTTTAAGCACAATAAAAAAACCCTCTGCCCATTTTGTCAAAACACTACACACAGTTAACACAACCATACATCTAGTTAACCCTCTGGAGTCTGGTTGCCCTCCAGAGGGCAATTTGACACTTTCCAAAAAACAATCTGTAACTCTGTGAGTTTTTGTCATTCAAAAATATAAGTCACACCATTAAAAACCCTGAAACTTCCAGTTTTTAAATGTATTATATATATATATATGAAATAAATTGTATAGCTGGCCCCTTTTAAAGAGAGTGAAAAGAAATCTTTGGATTTTCTGTGCTACTACTGTACTACTGTCACCTGGGGCCATCTATCGCTATTCACAGGTAAAGTACCCGGTGCTTGAGTGGCTATTCAGAGGTGAGGGCACGCCTCATTCAAACTTTTGACCATTCCCTTATGCAAAATAATGCATTGCGTGTCAGGAGTACTGCCATTCTTTCTGTGGCACGGCAATTGGTATGAGTGCCAGGGGGTGGGGGGCCATCAGAGGTGTTTCACACCCATCTGATTAGTATCGACTAACAGACACTGGCTTGACATAAAAAAATTTTTTTGCATTTTGTATGGAAACAACAAAACATTTCTAAATGCCCTTTTTACTTTTATGCAGCCAACACTTTTGTTTACAAGGTTCAAACTTCAAAAGTCTTGGCTAGATATATTTATTGTGTGTTTTCTTGCACTGTTTGAAGACCTCTAAAACCTGTTTTTTTGTACAGTTGTGTTTACACTCAATTTCAATAAAACGTGTTTGTATTACATTCACTTTACTACATATTATTTCTTGTTAGGCTTTTCAGAATACAACCATATATGCCACTTTTGCATAGATGTTAGTTGAAATACTTGAAAATGTCAGGGTGTTGCAAACAGCCTCAAAGTCTGTGAAAGGCCTTAGATTCCAGAGTGTTAAAAATCCCAGACGTACTGCAAAATTATATTTTTTAAAAACTATACCCCTATTTATACAATGCTATTTTGTTGCCAGTTCACACACATGATTCATATGATCTATATATTTTGAGTGAGTTACACACTTTGGCAATCAGTCCATCAGACTTAGTGTGGTTCTATTGCCAACATGATCTATGATAGCAGTTTAAATTTACTCAAAGTTAATAAAGAGAATAAATAAGAGAGCTGTAATTTTTTTTACTTATTCTTGGCAACCTTCCCATTGCTTATCACCCCATCTCCTGCACACACTTTATAATCTACTTACCGAGACGATCATAGTTTCGGTGCATTTTTGGCTTTCCAGGCAGTTAGTTGATCAGTGAGGATGCTGTTGATGTCGTGGTCATGAACAGATGTCTCTGTTTCATCTCAGCTCTGTGTTATAATGCTGTTCTCCTCCCCCAAATCGTGGTATTTTTACAAAAGCCAACGTGTGCTAACGTGGCAAAAGCAACCGCCAATCTCCAGCGCTTAGCAGACAGGAAACAGCAACCACTTCAGGAAACTCATGCTGTCACTCAGAGCACGTATGCAAGCACACACACACACGCACACACCCCCACACCAGACACAGACACAGACACCACATACACACACACACACATACACACACGCTCATGCACAGACACACACACACATATACACACATGCACAGGTGCAGACACACACATGCACACACCCACACACACACTGAGGTATATGTTGACCAGTGGTGCCACTGGGGTGGGTTGGGGTCAGGACGATTCAGAGGGCCCAGAT
>JAQKPU010000328.1:0-11726 GCA_030347295.1 Setipinna tenuifilis | reverse complement strand
AATCACACACGCGTTTAAATGCACGCACAGCTGATTTGCGAAATGGCATTGAAGCCTGTGTTAGCGTTTTGTGTTTTGAGTGAACTGGTGAGCAGATACAAATAAAAGGAAAAACTGTGATTCACACATATGTTTCAATACAATTCACCAAATAAGGGTTCTCTATGCAAAATAACAGCTTTCAATGCAGTTTATGTGTTTTGAGAACAGAGTTGAATATTCTATACTAACTGTTCTGTAATCACACACGCGTTTAATGCACGCACCAGCTGATTTGCGAAATGGCATTGAAGCAGAGTTAGCGTTTTGTGTTTTTGAGTGAACTGTGTGAGCAGATTACAATAAAAGGAAAAACTGTGATTCACACATATTTTTCAATACCAATCACAATATGGGGTCTCTATGCAAATTAACAGCTTTCTTGCAGTTTTGGTGTTTTGCACACTGTTGAAAATATGCTCTTATACTAATGTTCTGTAAATCACCCGCGTTTATAATGCACGCACCAGCTGATTTGCGAATGGCATTGAAGCCTGAGTTAGCGTTTTGTGTTTGATGAATGGTGAGCAGATACACATAAAAGGAAAAAAAACTGTGATTCACACTATAGTTTCAATACCAATCACCAAATAAGGGTCTCTATGCAAAATAAACAGCTTTCAATGCAGTTTTTGTGTTGAGCACAGAGTTGAAAAATTGCTCTATACTAATGTTCTGTATCACACACGCGTTTAAATGCACGCACCAGCTGATTTGCGAAATGGCATTGAAGCCTGAGTTAGCGTTTTGTGTTTTGAGTGAACTGGTGAGCAGATACACATAAAAGGAAAAAACTGTGATTCACACAATATGTTTCAATACCAATCCAAATAAGGGTCTCTATGCAAATAACAGCTTTCATGCAGTTTTGTGTTTTGAGCACAGAGTTGAAAATATGCTCTATACTAATTGTTCTGTAAATCACACGCGTTTAAATGCAGCACCAGCTGATTTGCGAAATGGCATTGAAGCCTGAGTTCGTGTTTTGTGTTTTGAGTGAACTGGTGAGCAGATACACATAAAAGGAAAAACTGTGATTCACAACAATATTTTCAATACCAATCACCAAATAAGGGTCTCTATGCAAAATAACAGCTTTCAATGCAGTTTTGTGTTTTGAGCACAGAGTTGAAAATATGCTCTATACTAATGTTCTGTAAATCACACACGCGTTTAAATGCACGCACCAGCTGATTTGCGAAATGGCATTGAAGCCTGAGTTAGCGTTTTGTGTTTGAGTGAACTGGTGAGCAGATACACATAAAAGGAAAAACTGTGATTCACACAATATTTCAATACCAATCACCAATAAGGGTCTCTATGCAAAATAACAGCTTTCAATGCAGTTTTGTGTTTTGAGCACAGAGTTGAAAATATGCTTTACTATGTTCTGTAAATCACACACGCGTTTAAATGCACCAGCTGATTTGCGAAATGGCATTGAAGCCTGAGTTAGCGTTTTGTGTTTTGAGTAAACTGGTGAGCAGATACACATAAAAGGAAAAACTGTGATTCACACAATATTTTCAATACCAATCACCAAATAAGGGTCTCTATGCAAAATAACAGCTTTCAATGCAGTTTTGTGTTTTGAGCACAGTTGAAAATATGCTCTATACTAATGTTCTGTAAATCACCACGCGTTTAAATGCACGCACCAGCTGATTTGCGAAATGGCATTGAAGCCTGAGTTAGCGTTTTGTGTTTTGAGTGAACTGGTGAGCAGATACACATAAAAGGAAAAACTGTGATTCACACAATATGTTTCAATACCAATCACCAAATAAGGGTCTCTATGCAAAATAACAGCTTTCAATGCAGTTTTGTGTTTTGAGCACAGAGTTGAAAATATGCTCTATACTAATGTTCTGTAAATCACACACGCGTTTAAATGCACGCACCAGCTGATTTGCGAAATGGCATTGAAGCCTGAGTTAGCGTTTTGTGTTTTGAGTGAACTGGTGAGCAGATACAATAAAAGGAAAAAACTGTGATTCACACAATATGTTTCAATACCAATCACCAAATAAGGGTCTCTATGCAAAATAACAGCTTTTAATGCAGTTTTGTGTTTTGAGCACAGAGTTGAAAATGTGCCCTATACTAATGTTCTGTACATCACACACGCGTTTAATGGCACACCGCTGATTTGCGAGATGGCATGACTGAGTAGCGTTTTGTGTTTTGAGTGAACTGGTGAGCAGATACACATAAAGGAAAAACTGTGATTCACACAATATGTTTCAATAGCAATCACAAAAAGGGTCTCTATGCAAAATAACAGCTTTCAATGCAGTTTTGTGTTTTGAGCACAGAGTTGAAAATATGCCTATACTAATGTTCTGTAAATCACACAGCGTTTAAATGCACACCGCTGATTTGCGAATGGCATTGAAGCCTGAGTTAGCGTTTTGTGTTTTGAGTGAACTGGTGAGCAGATACACATAAAAGGAAAAAACTGTGATTCACACAATATGTTTCAATAGCAATCACCAAATAAGGGTCTCTATGCAAAATAACAGCTTTCAATGCAGTTTTGTGTTTTGAGCACAGAGTTGAAAATATGCCTATACTAATGTTCTGTACATCACACACGCGTTTAAATGCACGCACCCGCTGATTTGCGAATGGCATTGAACTGAGTTAGCGTTTTGTGTTTTGAGTAAACTGGTGAGCAGATACACATAAAAGGAAAAAACTGTGATTCACACAATATGTTTCAATACCAATCACCAAATAAGGGTCTCTATGCAAAATAACAGCTTTCAATGCAGTTTTGTGTTTTGAGCACAGAGTTGAAAATATGCCTATACTAATGTTCTGTACATCACACACGCGTTTAAATGCACGCACCAGCTGATTTGCGAAATGGCATTGAAGCCTGAGTTAGCGTTTTGTGTTTTGAGTGAACTGGTGAGCAGATACACATAAAAAAAAACTGTGATTCACACAATATGTTTCAATAGCAATCACCAAATAAGGGTCTCTATGCAAAATAACAGCTTTCAATGCAGTTTTGTGTTTTGAGCACAGAGTTGAAAATATGCCCTATACTAATGTTCTGTACATCACACACGCGTTTAAATGCACGCACCAGCTGATTTGCGAAATGGCATTGAAGCCTGAGTTAGCGTTTTGTGTTTTGAGTAAACTGGTGAGCAGATACACATAAAAGGAAAAACTGTGATTCACACAATATGTTTCAATACCAATCACCAAATAAGGGTCTCTATGCAAAATAACAGCTTTCAATGCAGTTTTGTGTTTTGAGCACAGAGTTGAAAATATGCTCTATACTAATGTTCTGTAAATCACACACGCGTTTAAATGCACGCACCAGCTGATTTGCGAAATGGCATTGAAGCCTGAGTTAGCGTTTTGTGTTTTGAGTGAACTGGTGAGCAGATACACATAAAAGAAAAAACTGTGATTCACACAATATGTTTCAATAGCAATCACCAAATAAGGGTCTCTATGCAAAATAACAGCTTTCAATGCAGTTTTGTGTTTTGAGCACAGAGTTGAAAATGTGCTATACTAATGTTCTGTAACATCACACACGCGTTTAAATGCACGCACCAGCTGATTTGCGAAATGGCATTGAAGCCTGAGTTAGCGTTTTGTGTTTTGAGTGAACTGGTGAGCAGATACACATAAAAGGAAAAACTGTGATTCACACAATATGTTTCAATACCAATCACCAAATAAGGGTCTCTATGCAAAATAACAGCTTTCAATGCAGTTTTGTGTTTTGAGCACAGAGTTGAAAATATGCCTATACTAATGTTCTGTAAATCACACACGCGTTTAAATGCACGCACCAGCTGATTTGCGAAATGGCATTGAAGCCTGAGTTAGCGTTTTGTGTTTTGAGTGAACTGGTGAGCAGATACACATAAAAGGAAAAACTGTGATTCACACAATATGTTTCAATACCAATCACCAAATAAGGGTCTCTATGCAAAATAACAGCTTTCAATGCAGTTTTGTGTTTTGAGCACAGAGTTGAAAATATGCCTATACTAATGTTCTGTAAATCACACACGCGTTTAAATGCACGCACCAGCTGATTTGCGAAATGGCATGATTGTAGCGTTTTGTGTTTTGAGTAAACTGGTGAGCAGATACACATAAAAGGAAAAACTGTGATTCACACATATGTTTCAATAGCAATCACCAAATAAGGGTCTCTATGCAAAATAACAGCTTTCAATGCAGTTTTGTGTTTTGAGCACAGAGTTGAAAATATGCCTATACTAATGTTCTGTAAATCACACACGCGTTTAAATGCACGCACCAGCTGATTTGCGAAATGGCATTGAAGCCTGAGTTAGCGTTTTGTGTTTTGAGTAAACTGGTGAGCAGATACACATAAAAGGAAAAACTGTGATTCACACAATATGTTTCAATACCAATCACCAAATAAGGGTCTCTATGCAAAATAACAGCTTTCAATGCAGTTTTGTGTTTTGAGCACAGAGTTGAAAATATGCCTATACTAATGTTCTGTAAATCACACACGCGTTTAAATGCACGCACCAGCTGATTTGCGAAATGGCATTGAAGCCTGAGTTAGCGTTTTGTGTTTTGAGTGAACTGGTGAGCAGATACACATAAAAGGAAAAACTGTGATTCACACAATATGTTTCAATACCAATCACCAAATAAGGGTCTCTATGCAAAATAACAGCTTTCAATGCAGTTTTGTGTTTTGAGCACAGAGTTGAAAATATGCCTATACTAATGTTCTGTAATCACACACGCGTTTAAATGCACGCACCAGCTGATTTGCGAAATGGCATTGAAGCCTGAGTTAGCGTTTTGTGTTTTGAGTAAACTGGTGAGCAGATACACATAAAAGGAAAAACTGTGATTCACACAATATGTTTCAATACCAATCACCAAATAAGGGTCTCTATGCAAAATAACAGCTTTCAATGCAGTTTTGTGTTTTGAGCACAGAGTTGAAAATATGCCTATACTAATGTTCTGTAACTCACACACGCGTTTAAATGCACGCACCAGCTGATTTGCGAAATGGCATTGAAGCCTGAGTTAGCGTTTTGTGTTTTGAGTAAACTGGTGAGCAGATACACATAAAAGGAAAAACTGTGATTCACACAATATGTTTCAATACCAATCACCAAATAAGGGTCTCTATGCAAAATAACAGCTTTCAATGCAGTTTTGTGTTTTGAGCACAGAGTTGAAAATATGCCTATACTAATGTTCTGTAAATCACACACGCGTTTAAATGCACGCACCAGCTGATTTGCGAAATGGCATTGAAGCCTGAGTTAGCGTTTTGTGTTTTGAGTAAACTGGTGAGCAGATACACATAAAAGGAAAAACTGTGATTCACACAATATGTTTCAATACCAATCACCAAATAAGGGTCTCTATGCAAAATAACAGCTTTCAATGCAGTTTTGTGTTTTGAGCACAGAGTTGAAAATATGCCTATACTAATGTTCTGTAATCACACACGCGTTTAAATGCACGCACCAGCTGATTTGCGAAATGGCATTGAAGCCTGAGTTAGCGTTTTGTGTTTTGAGTAAACTGGTGAGCAGATACACATAAAAGGAAAAACTGTGATTCACACAATATGTTTCAATAGCAATCACCAAATAAGGGTCTCTATGCAAAATAACAGCTTTCAATGCAGTTTTGTGTTTTGAGCACAGAGTTGAAAATATGCCTATACTAATGTTCTGTAACATCACACACGCGTTTAAATGCACGCACCAGCTGATTTGCGAAATGGCATTGAAGCCTGAGTTAGCGTTTTGTGTTTTGAGAACTGGTGAGCAGATACACATAAAAGGAAAAACTGTGATTCACACAATATGTTTCAATACCAATCACCAAATAAGGGTCTCTATGCAAAATAACAGCTTTCAATGCAGTTTTGTGTTTTGAGCACAGAGTTGAAAATATGCCTATACTAATGTTCTGTATCACACACGCGTTTAAATGCACGCACCAGCTGATTTGCGAAATGGCATTGAAGCCTGAGTTAGCGTTTTGTGTTTTGAGTAAACTGGTGAGCAGATACACATAAAAGGAAAAACTGTGATTCACACAATATGTTTCAATAGCAATCACCAAATAAGGGTCTCTATGCAAAATAACAGCTTTCAATGCAGTTTTTGTTTTGAGCACAGAGTTGAAAATATGCCTATACTAATGTTCTGTAAATCACACACGCGTTTAAATGCACGCACCAGCTGATTTGCGAAATGGCATTGAAGCCTGAGTTAGCGTTTTGTGTTTTGAGTAAACTGGTGAGCAGATACACATAAAAGGAAAAACTGTGATTCACACAATATGTTTCAATACCAATCACCAAATAGGGTCTCTATGCAAAATAACAGCTTTCAATGCAGTTTTGTGTTTTGAGCACAGAGTTGAAAATATGCCTATACTAATGTTCTGTAATCACACACGCGTTTAAATGCACGCACCAGCTGATTTGCGAAATGGCATTGAAGCCTGAGTTAGCGTTTTGTGTTTTGAGTAAACTGGTGAGCAGATACACATAAAAGGAAAAACTGTGATTCACACAATATGTTTCAATACCAATCACCAAATAAGGGTCTCTATGCAAAATAACAGCTTTCAATGCAGTTTTGTGTTTTGAGCACAGAGTTGAAAATATGCCTATACTAATGTTCTGTAATCACACACGCGTTTAAATGCACGCACCAGCTGATTTGCGAAATGGCATTGAAGCCTGAGTTAGCGTTTTGTGTTTTGAGTAAACTGGTGAGCAGATACACATAAAAGGAAAAACTGTGATTCACACAATATGTTTCAATACCAATCACCAAATAAGGGTCTCTATGCAAAATAACAGCTTTCAATGCAGTTTTGTGTTTTGAGCACAGAGTTGAAAATATGCCTATACTAATGTTCTGTAAATCACACACGTTTAAATGCACGCACCAGCTGATTTGCGAAATGGCATTGAAGCCTGAGTTAGCGTTTTGTGTTTTGAGTAAACTGGTGCAGATACACATAAAAGGAAAAACTGTGATTCACACAATATGTTTCAATACCAATCACCAAATAAGGGTCTCTATGCAAAATAACAGCTTTCAATGCAGTTTTGTGTTTTGAGCACAGAGTTGAAAATATGCCTATACTAATGTTCTGTAAATCACACACGCGTTTAAATGCACGCACCAGCTGATTTGCGAAATGGCATTGAAGCCTGAGTTAGCGTTTTGTGTTTTGAGTGAACTGGTGAGCAGATACACATAAAAGGAAAAACTGTGATTCACACAATATGTTTCAATACCAATCACCAAATAAGGGTCTCTATGCAAAATAACAGCTTTCAATGCAGTTTTGTGTTTTGAGCACAGAGTTGAAAATATGCCTATACTAATGTTCTGTAACATCACACACGCGTTTAAATGCACGCACCAGCTGATTTGCGAAATGGCATTGAAGCCTGAGTTAGCGTTTTGTGTTTTGAGTAAACTGGTGAGCAGATACACATAAAAGGAAAAACTGTGATTCACACAATATGTTTCAATACCAATCACCAAATAAGGGTCTCTATGCAAAATAACAGCTTTCAATGCAGTTTTGTGTTTTGAGCACAGAGTTGAAAATATGCCTATACTAATGTTCTGTAATCACACACGCGTTTAAATGCACGCACCAGCTGATTTGCGAAATGGCATTGAAGCCTGAGTTAGCGTTTTGTGTTTTGAGTAAACTGGTGAGCAGATACACATAAAAGGAAAAACTGTGATTCACACAATATGTTTCAATACCAATCACCAAATAAGGGTCTCTATGCAAAATAACAGCTTTCAATGCAGTTTTGTGTTTTGAGCACAGAGTTGAAAATATGCCTATACTAATGTTCTGTAATCACACACGCGTTTAAATGCACGCACCAGCTGATTTGCGAAATGGCATTGAAGCCTGAGTTAGCGTTTTGTGTTTTGAGTAAACTGGTGAGCAGATACACATAAAAGGAAAAACTGTGATTCACACAATATGTTTCAATACCAATCACCAAATAAGGGTCTCTATGCAAAATAACAGCTTTCAATGCAGTTTTGTGTTTTGAGCACAGAGTTGAAAATATGCCTATACTAATGTTCTGTAAATCACACACGCGTTTAAATGCACGCACCAGCTGATTTGCGAAATGGCATTGAAGCCTGAGTTAGCGTTTTGTGTTTTGAGTAAACTGGTGAGCAGATACACATAAAAGGAAAAACTGTGATTCACACAATATGTTTCAATACCAATCACCAAATAAGGGTCTCTATGCAAAATAACAGCTTTCAATGCAGTTTTGTGTTTTGAGCACAGAGTTGAAAATATGCCTATACTAATGTTCTGTAATCACACACGCGTTTAAATGCACGCACCAGCTGATTTGCGAAATGGCATTGAAGCCTGAGTTAGCGTTTTGTGTTTTGAGTAAACTGGTGAGCAGATACACATAAAAGGAAAAACTGTGATTCACACAATATGTTTCAATACCAATCACCAAATAAGGGTCTCTATGCAAAATAACAGCTTTCAATGCAGTTTTGTGTTTTGAGCACAGAGTTGAAAATATGCCTATACTAATGTTCTGTAATCACACACGCGTTTAAATGCACGCAGCTGATTTGCGAAATGGCATTGAAGCCTGAGTTAGCGTTTTGTGTTTTGAGTAAACTGGTGAGCAGATACACATAAAAGGAAAAACTGTGATTCACACAATATGTTTCAATACCAATCACCAAATAAGGGTCTCTATGCAAAATAACAGCTTTCAATGCAGTTTTGTGTTTTGAGCACAGAGTTGAAAATATGCCTATACTAATGTTCTGTAAATCACACACGCGTTTAAATGCACGCACCAGCTGATTTGCGAAATGGCATTGAAGCCTGAGTTAGCGTTTTGTGTTTTGAGTAAACTGGTGAGCAGATACACATAAAAGGAAAAACTGTGATTCACACAATATGTTTCAATACCAATCACCAAATAAGGGTCTCTATGCAAAATAACAGCTTTCAATGCAGTTTTGTGTTTTGAGCACAGAGTTGAAAATATGCCTATACTAATGTTCTGTAAATCACACACGCGTTTAAATGCACGCACCAGCTGATTTGCGAAATGGCATTGAAGCCTGAGTTAGCGTTTTGTGTTTTGAGTAAACTGGTGAGCAGATACACATAAAAGGAAAAACTGTGATTCACACAATATGTTTCAATAGCAATCACCAAATAAGGGTCTCTATGCAAAATAACAGCTTTCAATGCAGTTTTGTGTTTTGAGCACAGAGTTGAAAATATGCCTATACTAATGTTCTGTAAATCACACACGCGTTTAAATGCACGCACCAGCTGATTTGCGAAATGGCATTGAAGCCTGAGTTAGCGTTTTGTGTTTTGAGTAAACTGGTGAGCAGATACACATAAAAGGAAAAACTGTGATTCACACAATATGTTTCAATACCAATCACCAAATAAGGGTCTCTATGCAAAATAACAGCTTTCAATGCAGTTTTGTGTTTTGAGCACAGAGTTGAAAATATGCCTATACTAATGTTCTGTAATCACACACGCGTTTAAATGCACGCACCAGCTGATTTGCGAAATGGCATTGAAGCCTGAGTTAGCGTTTTGTGTTTTGAGTGAACTGGTGAGCAGATACACATAAAAGGAAAAACTGTGATTCACACAATATGTTTCAATAGCAATCACCAAATAAGGGTCTCTATGCAAAATAACAGCTTTCAATGCAGTTTTGTGTTTTGAGCACAGAGTTGAAAATATGCCTATACTAATGTTCTGTAAATCACACACGCGTTTAAATGCACGCACCAGCTGATTTGCGAAATGGCATTGAAGCCTGAGTTAGCGTTTTGTGTTTTGAGTAAACTGGTGAGCAGATACACATAAAAGGAAAAACTGTGATTCACACAATATGTTTCAATACCAATCACCAAATAAGGGTCTCTATGCAAAATAACAGCTTTCAATGCAGTTTTGTGTTTTGAGCACAGAGTTGAAAAATGTGCTATACTAATGTTCTGTAAATCACACACGCGTTTAAATGCACGCACCAGCTGATTTGCGAAATGGCATTGAAGCCTGAGTTAGCGTTTTGTGTTTTGAGTAAACTGGTGAGATACACATAAAAGGAAAAACTGTGATTCACACAATATGTTTCAATACCAATCACCAAATAAGGGTCTCTATGCAAAATAACAGCTTTCAATGCAGTTTTGTGTTTTGAGCACAGAGTTGAAAATATGCCTATACTAATGTTCTGTAAATCACACACGCGTTTAAATGCACGCACCAGCTGATTTGCGAAATGGCATTGAAGCCTGAGTTAGCGTTTTGTGTTTTGAGTAAACTGGTGAGCAGATACACATAAAAGGAAAAACTGTGATTCACACAATATGTTTCAATACCAATCACCAAATAAGGGTCTCTATGCAAAATAACAGCTTTCAATGCAGTTTTGTGTTTTGAGCACAGAGTTGAAAATATGCCTATACTAATGTTCTGTAAATCACACACGCGTTTAAATGCACGCACCAGCTGATTTGCGAAATGGCATTGAAGCCTGAGTTAGCGTTTTGTGTTTTGAGTAAACTGGTGGGCAGATACACATAAAAGAAAAAACTGTGATTCACACAATATGTTTCAATACCAATCACCAAATAAGGGTCTCTATGCAAAATAACAGCTTTCAATGCAGTTTTGTGTTTTGAGCACAGAGTTGAAAATATGCCTATACTAATGTTCTGTACATCACACACGCGTTTAAATGCACACACCAGCTGATTTGCGAGATGGCATTGCAGGCTGAGTTAGCGTTTTGTGTTTTGAGTAAACTGGTGAGCAGATACACATTAAAGAAAAAACTGTGATTCACACAATATGTTTCAATACCAATCACCAAATAAGGGTCTCTATGCAAAATAACAGCTTTCAATGCAGTTTTGTGTTTTGAGCCCAGAGTTGAAAATATGCGCTATACTAATGTTCTGTAAATCACACACGCGTTTAAATGCACGCACCAGCTGAGTTGGGAGATTGCATTGCAGGCTTAGTTAGCGTTTTGTGTTTTGAGTAAACTGGTGAGCAGATACACATAAAAGTATGAACTGTGATTCACACAATATGTTTCAATACCAATCACCAAATAAGGGTCTCTATGCAAAATAACAGCTTTCAATGCAGTTTTGTGTTTTGAGCACAGAGTTGAAAATATGCGCTATACTAATGTTCTGTAAATCACACACGCGTTTAAATGCACGCACCAGCTGAATTTGGAAATGGCATTGCAGCATGAGTTAGCGTTTTGTGTTTTGAGTAAACTGGTGAGCAGATACACATAAAAGGAAAAACTGTGATTCACACAATATGTTTCAATACCAATCACCAAATAAGGGTCTCTATGCAAAATAACAGCTTTCAATGCAGTTTTGTGTTTTGAGCCCAGAGTTGAAAATATGCGCTATACTAATGTTCTGTAAATCACACACGCGTTTAAATGCACGCACCAGCTGAGTTGGGAGATGGCATTGCAGGCTTAGTTAGCGTTTTGTGTTTTGAGTAAACTGGTGAGCAGATACACATAAAAGTATGAACTGTGATTCACACAATATGTTTCAATACCAATCACCAAATAAGGGTCTCTATGCAAAATAACA
>JAQKPU010000215.1:0-25000 GCA_030347295.1 Setipinna tenuifilis | reverse complement strand
ATATAGCTTTAAGATATTAGTAAAAAATGTTTAAAAGAATTATGTTTTACTCGATATTATAGTGTTGTATAATAGAAGAATAGTCAAGTCTGCAGTTTGAGAACATGTTATTCATGAGGAATGTATTTGTATTTTTAAATCATAGCTTGGGGGATAAAATGCCCCATATGCTGTGGGGTTACTATTAGCCTGGTAAACCAGCCCCTCGTACTTGTATGTTTTGTACAGAGGATCTGGCGCTGGTATCATTCAGAACGCCGGTTGTAGGCAGAATCCTTCCTAGCCAAGACAGCACACAGATTGAGTGTTGGTGAGCATTCGTAAGTGTTCGTTATTAGTTCGTTAGTTTACGTAAATGTGTGGGTAAAGGCAGATCCAATCTTTTAAAATTTCTGCAGAGTCCATACAGCACAGCCAGACCCTCCATACAAAACAAAGTGAAGTATTTCCATTTGGGTGCCCTAAGCACAAATGCTTTTTTTTTCATATGATGCCATCACCAACAGATGATGCCATATGATGTCATCACCAACAGATGATGCCTTTGGGCTATGAACATGAAAAAATTTGCAACACTTGTTAACACAGTCTGAACAGGGCTAGTAGCCTAGGAGCTAACATTATAAAGTTTGTTGGCGGTAAGTTTATTGCCTAGCACGGGCTACAAAATAAACTTTTTTATTATTATTTATTGAAAACACTGTCTTATCTGCAAGCGATGCGTGGGCCGCATCTCACTTTCTCTACTTTTTTCCTTTTTCCGCTGGCAACTTTTTAAGGTCATGTCCAAATAGTTGTCTGCCAAACTTAAATTGAGAGTAAGCCATAACTGAACAGATCACTGGCAGGTGGATGAGGGGGGCACCAGGAGGAGAATAGAGAAAGGACCGCAAAGGAGATTCACCTTTTTCTGAAGCAAAGTGGCCTGTGTTGGTTTTGTATTGTTTATAAATAGTAACATGCCTTACACATATTTTGTATATATTGTTACTACTACCTAGCCTAGGTATTTTTTTCACGAGCCTGATTTTTTGATGATGCCCCACAAGCACTTGGTGCCCTACATACTGTCCGTAATGTGCGTGTGCGGAGCTACGGCACTGAGACTAGTGTTACTACATTACAAAAATAACACAGGTCTCAATATCAAATTAATAGTTTTGGACCTAATGTAGTCTACCAAGGTGGTATGATTAAATGTCTACAGTAAACATAGAAGAAAATGCTCACTTGAGATCATTTTTCTATGTTTAGCATAAATATTTAATTTTACCAGCTTTACTAGCTTCATTTTTGCTAGCTACATTTTAGTTTACTGATGGAACATTTTCAAATAGATCTATACGAAAATGGGGGAAAATGCCCCTTTTGTGCAAAAATACTTTTTGTTAAAAGGGTCCTTCCATCGTTATTTTTATTCATATTTCTGTGTCGCCACTATGGTTGAATGCATCGTGCATCATTTCTGTGAAAAATTATGTCCTAGTTCTCTTGTTTGACGCCGTTTTCTGTAAACTAGAACAGGTCTAGTGGTTGAATGATTGGCTTTTCCGGTGTCCCTCGTGAACATCCATGACATGTCAATAAGGCACCTCTGATTGAGCAAATTCGCTGTCTTTCGTTCACCTAGCTTCTGTCCACTGTTCTCAATAGATGTGAGCGTGCCATACATGGCTGTGGGCGGTGCTTACGACCTAGTGACGTAGATAGGTTTAGCCTGCTCTGATCCGCTCGTTTTGGTTAGCTTGACCCTTCAATGACCAGTAAAACCATGAGGATCGAATTTCAAGTTTTGGAATGCTGCGTGCATATACTACTTGTTGTGACCCACCACATTGTAAATAGAGCTACTAAAAGTGTTTTTTGACGGAAGGACCCCTTTAAATTACTGATTCATCATAAATGTATGACCATTTTAATATTTGGTTTATAGCTCCCCCCACTGTCACCCAAAACTAGGATAGCAAATCAAGCCACATTTTTATTTTGTTTTGGAGTACCGTCACATTTTTATATATATATATCTATATGATGTGTATATGCTGCTGGAGTCCTTAATTTCTTTCAGGATAAATAAAGTATTTCTGCTACTACCACTTTCACACACACACCATCCCACTTGTCCCTTTCTTCCTAAAGCACATTTCCTTCACATTGCAAAGATATCACTGCTAAGTAATAGCTGTGAATTGAGTTGCAGTGTACTGTCAATATACAATATAAAGCTTGTATAATTTAGCATGCACATATCAGATCTTTACTATAAATCTGTTAGATGGGCAGCATGCCACGTCCTTGCAGCACAGGTGCCTAGGCCCGTCATTGCCGATTGCAGCTGTATTTTACCTTGAAGCCATATAGTTAGGCATTTATTATGAGATTTATTTATTATTTATATTTTCTAAACATTAATTTTGAGTTTACACAGCTCTACATCTTAAATGCAACATTTTATTAAAACAACTTGAATAGCAGAAAGTTTCACCTATCTGTTCATGTCTGGTACATTAGTTTGATTTAATGCACACAGGGGAAAAATACCATTATATTACCAATTGATCAATGGGAATTACCCATTAAACAATACACAACCAATGGAAAAACTCAAGGGGAGCATTAAGACCCAGTATAGACATTTTCCACTCAGAGAAAGCCTGACTGGGCCATTTCAGTGTGATCATAAGCATGACTCTGAAGTCACAAAACAATTGGCACTTTTTTCCCAATAAAGTGCATATATTTTTCAACTATCTGGTTTCTGCTCATCCTGAGCGCTCTTTTTTGTTGATTCTTATGTGTGTTGTTTACATCTTGATTCATAAAGGCAGGAGACAGTGCTGCCCAGTGCAGGCCTACTTTACTGCATCTCTTACCAGCTCTTTTGCAGTGAAGTGTCCATTTGCACCATCAGATTTCCTCCTGCATATAGACCCATTTACATGAAACAAGCCTACACTCCTGGAAAAAGTTCTCTGGTGACTGGTGGCCTGAAAATCCTTGATCAACACAGTCATAACTTACAATATTTTTTGAGAAACCCTATTGGTTTTACAATGCATAGAAAGCCAGGTTCAAAAATCTTGTTTTCGTGTAAGATGTTAAGATGCCTTTATATAAAAATGTCATCAGGATTTAATTAAGCCAATGGATAATAAACTAAAATAATGCCCAACCATAGGCTACTGAATGGTCAAGTTTTTTTCTTCCCTAATAGTAAGGTATATTCTAAGATGGCAATATCAGGATTTATCAGGCTCACACATTGACGTTGACTTGCCTTCACAGTCTTGACCTACTAACCTGTAAACACCTACTACTGTAAACACCTACTGCCTACTAAGAGTCTTTGGGAAAGTGGAAGCAGTGTGTAGTCTTCTCAAGCTCATCCCAGTGTCGATGCCAATGTTCAGAGATATCAATGCATTAAATGCATAACCAGACAGAAGTAAATGTGGCATTTCATAGGCTTACTAAAACAATGCTGTGATGAATTCATGGTGTTAGCAAACAAAATGTTACATGAACAAGGTTTTTTCCAGCGCACCAAAGACATTTTTCTGCCAGAAAGTCCTTACCCAATCCAATTTTAGGATGACTGCCTAGACTTATGACTAATAGTATGAAGAAGTTAAGTGTAAGAGACAGGACGAAACTAAAATGCTAAGTGTTCCCTAAAACAACAGTATATTAGAATAAGGTGTGTTGTCAGGAAGGTTTGAATCACTTATACCAAAATACTCTTCCTGAGTGCACACGTATCTTGTGCTTTCTCTAGCTTTGTTGAGTCTAGCATAGACATATTAATTCCTTTCCAGAGCAACGTCATTACTCCATCATAATTGCATGCCAGAGAATAAGGAGTCAGAGCACAGAGCTGTAGTGCAAAACATTGAAGACAATTTTTTATTTTTTTTTCTTCTTTTCTTTTTTTATCGTTCACAGTTAACACAAGCAACTGCTGTTTTTCTTAAGAACTCTGTCCCCGTCCATACCTCTTTTTTTTTTAATTTTGTAACGTCCATCTCCAAAAAAGGAGCTCCCATCCGATTTCTCCAGACCATTTCCACTGATTGTACCTTTGTTTTCTTGGTTTGACGCATTTCCTACGGTTGGCGTTTTTAAGTGGATTGTTGTACATGCTTTAGATAGCAAGGCAGAAGGGCTGAAAGAGGCGTTAGGTGGACAACAGGATTTGGGACGTTAAAACAAAAAGAGCAGAGACACAAAATAAGACTTTCACATTCTGTTCACAGCAAAAGGAAAATAGCAGAAAAGTAATTTAAAGGGAACAAAACACCAGACACCATTTAGTGTGCACTGACTGAAACTATATTTTAGATATGTCAGTGTGTGGGTGTGTGTGTTCATAACACCCTAGTTCCACCTAAGCACATCTGAGTAGAGTTGTGTCCCACACGCTCAGGAAAACAAAGGTGTGCATGTGAGCAAATGTGACTGCAAGTGTCACGTGCGAGCATACACGTTCCATTGTGTCTGTAGGTGTGAGGGAGAGATGGAGAGAAAATAAGTTCACAGCCTTCTGTGCAATCAGAGAGCAATGCAACTCAAA
This sequence comes from Setipinna tenuifilis, assembly GCA_030347295.1. NCBI lineage: Eukaryota > Metazoa > Chordata > Actinopteri > Clupeiformes > Engraulidae > Setipinna > Setipinna tenuifilis. The sequence goes on along the minus strand of JAQKPU010000215.1, from coordinate 20,430 downwards.
AGTGATATGTGCAAAAAAAAAAAGGTTCCACAAAATCCTTCTCTACCAAGAAACAAAAACTGAAATGATGGCTCATACTTGAAGGTTTCTGTTCCTTTTCCTTAAGTACCTCTGCAGCAGCATGTCATAGTTTGGCACTTCTCACACAGGAAGGTGAAATACTAACACACCAAGATGCCATTTGTTAGTAGAGAAGAAAAATAAATGTGCGGGCCAGTACGCTTTCTAAAGGCAGAAACAAACAAGGAAGGCAACGGAGTAACTTTGCTTTGCACAGCCAGTTGGATCAACTGTTGCACAAAGACCAAGGCCAAAGCAGTGTTTAACTAGGGTTTCATGAGGAAAAGACTGGACAATTGTGAAATTCTGGCGTGCTACTTACTCACAGAGTGAAGCGACTGTTTGGCAGCAGTTTTTTTTTTAGAAACAGCTGGACAGCTGCTGCTGATGCCTGATGTGCTATAAGCTGCTCAGTGTTACCAACACTTGATTGTTTGCATGAGGAAGATGACTGAAAGGTGTGGCTGTGCTCAGATATATGTGACAGAAAAAAGACAGGTCTTTATCTTGTCTAGTACATAGAAGAACATGAGCAGACATCGCCTATTTCCTCAATCAAGCCTCCCATCTCATTCAGCACCCTATTCGTGAACCAGAGTTGGTTTAGTGCACCTGACAGCCTCTCTCTCTCTGAGCAGAAGACAACATGCACAGTGGGTACAGGAAGGCAGCAAGAAAGCAAGAGACAAGAGAATAAATAATTTAAAACTTCTAGCTTAATAAAAAAACACCCACCTCTGCACTTTTTCACTCCATGAAATTTGATTCTGCTTTCCAAACTGTTACACAATGGAAGGACACACCCACACACACACCTCTTTGTGTTTTCTGAAGTTGCCAAAGACACACTCTAGTGAAAGATATGCGTGATTTCTCTGATTCAGTTAATCTTGTTTTCGATTGATTTTAACTGAGGTGTTGTGGAAAAAAAACACACTGTGAAGCATTGGGACCAAACAAATACTGGATGTTTACCTAAGCAAATCAGTGCCAACAAAGGCCTTAATTCCTTTAAATATAGTCCTTGAAAAAACCTAGCACATTTTGTTGACCGGTATTAGTAGCTGATGTCAGGGAGTGTGTGGAGAATGTGGTCTTGATGCAGATGCAGTTTGTGGCAAAAAGCTTATGTTTTCAAATGGCTAATGAATGCTAACACTTGGTGCAAAGTGTTGCTAAGCGCAGAGGTCTGTGATAATGGACTTGGATGAGAATTGAATGAGAATTACAGAAAGACAAAGATCCCTCTGCTGGTGAACACTTGTAACTGCGTTTGATGGATGCACCAGTTGTTTTCCAGTTTTGTTATGGGAGTAAATAACAAAAAAAGCTGGCGAAATGAATAAAAAAGGTCCAAAATCCTGTTGCCCACTCTCAGGAATGGAACAAATAACACTGAAAATCAAAAAAAGGTCTTGCCTTAAACGTTCTTTTACTGAAGCCGGCAGTTCTTTCTTTCACTCATCAGCTTTTGTTTTTTTTCTCCCCAACCAGTCAGTCAGTACCTTACCCTCTCCTCCCTCTATCCTCTCATTCTTTCTGTCCCCTCGTGCGGTCTTAACTGCTCTCCTGGTGTGTCTCGTTGTAGTCCATGATCTTCAGCTGCTTTTGCCGGGGCCTTGCCGCGCTGCTGGACGAGCCCACCCCTGGCCTTTCTCGACTGCTGGCCCTTTGCTGGGCGTCTGCCTGCGCCTGTTTAACAGGGGAGGACCAAGGCCCAGGGCCCTGCACACCGGCTATAGAGGCAGAGGGAGCAGGTGGGGTTGAAGGGTTGGCACCGCCCTGGCCTGGGCACCACTGCTTAGGCTGCTGCTGCTGCTGTAGCAGCTGCTTCTGGGGAGTGGGGCTTGGTGACGGTGAGTTGGTCCTGGATGTTGGAGGTTCCATGCACAGCTCGGTCTTCAGATCCTGGGAGAGGCTGGTAAGGCGGCGTGGGGAGGCATGCGCACGGCCTCCCTCTCCTCCCGGTCCTTCCTCCCCCTCTCCTCCTTCCCCACCACCTCTCCCTACTCCTCCAATGCCTTCATCCTCCTCATCCTCTTCCTCCTCTCCGCAGCGGCTCTCACTCTTGTTGCGGAAGAGCTCGCGCGCCCGCATTCCGAGGAAGCTCTTAGCGCTAGGGTAAGAGCCCACAGTGAGGGGGGCGTCATGGGGGATGCCGCGGGGAGGGAGGCCCAGCAGCGGGGGCTCCAACAGCGGAGGGGGCTGGGTGCCATCTCGGCTGCCGTTTACAGAATTGGTGACTGAGGAAGAGGTGGAGGAGGAGGAGGAAGAGGAGGAAGCAGAAGAGGGGGAGGAGCAGGAGGATGGCGAGGGCTTGGCCTTGGGTTGCCCTGGTGATAAAGTGCTGACATTGCCGTTGCGCGGGGGAGGGCTGGCCTGGGCACCCTGGCCCTCTTTGGTGGAGGCCTTGGCTGGACCATCAGCAATGGAGACACTATGGCAACACACACACACACACACATTAATATAAATATTAATATTAAGTTGTTAATCACAAAAACAGCACGTGTTGGGCTAGACAAAAGAAAAAGATGTTGATGTTTCAGATGGTAAGACAAAGGTGTAGTCACAGGCACTAAATCGGCCAGCCCCAAGGAAATCAGTGAAAAGCTTTATCAGAGCCAACCAACAGCACTGTTGAACAATCTTAGGTCCATGTGTTGGAGACTGGAACGTGAGAAAGTGGCATTACGCGCATAAGTGATGGACAGTTCAGTATAATCCTTCCAAAAGAATTAATTGTACAGCTTTTGTTTTGTAAGAGCAATTACGTATGTTGACACAAAACTGCATCTTGTTAGACCCGTTTTAAGATTTCCTAGCATCCCTTCAAACTAACTGTTACATTGTTAACCAGGATATGTGATTATAAACCGATGGAAGTCGATTTTGCTCACTTGTTATTGTAGAGAATTTTTTGTCCATACATGTATCACACACAGACTTATTTCACTTGTTTCCCAAAAGGCAAAGCATACCATAGAGTACAATTCAATGAAAGAATCATTTGGAGGTTACTTTCAGGTACTATGGCCACCAATGCTATGAAACTGGACATTTATTTTTTGAATTAGGTCATCGGTTGATGAAGTTGATCCCAATTTTGCTGAGCACTGGATCAGCGAACATACAAAGGTACTCCTGTGAGTAACAAAGCTATTGTGGCTACCGATGATTCTATTAAAATATGTGGACGATATGGGACATCCAAAAGGCAAGAAAGTAATCTGAAGAGTGAGAGCTCGGCACATAGTGTTGAACATTGTGGGCTACTAAATTGATGAATGTGAATACCTAGGACCACCCTTTCTGCATTTTGTTGTGGTCAAGAAATTCCTCTGTGGAAAAAAAGCCAATGTGCCACCTTTTGTCTTTTGCTTAAGTCCAAAATGCATATCTTGGCAAAATGAGGTATCCCTTAAGCTCAACACAACCCATTCCAGTGGAACAAGCAGCTTCCACTAGCTTCCACACAAACGCTTTAGCTGAGAACAAGAGTGTTTAACACTGAAATAATGAGGGGGGCATTTAAATGGACATAGTATCTGTGTGTGTCGGTGTGTGTGTGTGCCTGCATATAAGGTACCTAGCCTCTGTGGGGCCATAGATGTCGATGTCTGCACCAGCCGAAGATGTGTTGGTGTTGGTGGGAGCCTCCATCTCCAGCCGGCTGTAGAGCTGCAGCAGTTCAGCCTGGAGCGCCTGTGTCATGTCCCGCTGTGCCTGGCACCTGCTCTCTGAGGCTTGAAGTTCCCCTCTGAACAAACACAAACAAACACACAGTGTTTCATTAGTGTTAAAGTTAAATTTGTTAATAGAATAGAATAGAATGCCTCTTGTGTCACTGTACACATGTACAATGTACACTATACGCGCAGTGCAGACATGACTGTAGAATATTTGCAACATATATTTACAGCATACAGTAAAAAATAAATAAGTATTTGTGCAAAGCAGGATAATAATAGAAGATGGGGTGGAAAGAGGTGCACAATTTTAAGGTAGAGATTGATTGCACATTGAATTAATATTGCACATTGCAATTATTATTACACAGTTGTAAGATAGAACACACAGAGAGGAAGATGTGTTTGAGGTTCCCTGGGCTAGGACATTCAGACTGTGTAGTCAGTGCATGTGTAGAAGTTCAAGGTGGTTATGGCTTTTGGGAAGAAACTGTTTTTAAATCAGTTGGTCCTTGTTTTGATGCATCTGTAGGAGTTCCCTGAGGGCAACAGGTCAAACAGTTCAGAGCCAGGGTGTGGGGGCAGGGAGCAAGGCTGGAGCAGATGAGTGCTTAACTTACCTTAAAACTAAGGGTAAATGAACGAGGTACAAAAGTTTAAATCGGTATATGAAATAGGGCTGAAAGATCTATTGCCATCATATCTATATTGAGATATGGTCATTGGATCTACATTAAGATCTGAACATATTAATATCGTAAAAGATGACAATATTGACAGCATAGTTTCACACGGTTGCCCTGCTTGTACAGCTCAGCCAATCACAAACATATTTTTTCTGCTTTACCCTCAATGTACAGCTAAGTCAACCACAAATCTGATTCTAACTTGCTGTTGATTGACAGTCATGGTCAGCCAAACAAACATAATTTATTGATGCCTTTATGTTTGTCTTGGCTATGCGATATGAGAGAGAGGCAGAGAGAGAGGCAGAGAGAGAAGCAGAGAGAGAGAGAGAGAGAGAGAGAGAGAGAGAGAGAGAGAGAGAGAGAGAGAGAGAGAGAGAGTGAGTGTACCAGGTGAGTTTTAGGGTAATGAAACATGTTCGTAGTGCTGCTGCCTTTTACAGCGACTGGCTTCTTGCATGTTTTCCATATTGCTGTGATTTGTTCAACGTCCTCCGCGTGATATCCAAGTACTGTTAGATGACAGATCCTGAGTGTTTCTTTTCGGAACAAGTTTGTCTTCAAATTCCCCCTCGTTTCTCTAACACTTACACTCAGTCACAGATATTAGATCTAGCTGGCTGCACAAGCAGTAGACTACTTGTAAGTAAAACTACTGGTCTTCCTTATTTGCGGGTAGGCCTAGAAGTCAGTCAGGATTGGTCTGTAAACATTAACGCAGGTGCTGCAAACACAAACATGGAGGCCATTAACGTCTATTATATTTTCAATACATGCGATATTAAAAAGAAATATGTATGTCACGCATAAATTGTGGGGATATATTTGAAATATATTCGATACGTCGCACAACCTTACTTACTTGTAATTGAACCCATAGTCATATCGCATACATGCCAACCTTTGAAATTTTTTTTGAGTAGCAACTTACCACGGCGCGGCGGCGGCCCGACAACGCGGCAGTATGGCAGCACGACGCACATTGCAGCAAGGCACATTTGCATGCCTATATTAACTAAGTTCCCATTCTCACTTATTACCAGGTATGTTGCAGTAGATTTTAGCCCAAAAGAAGTTGGGCGCCCCCCAAACATTGAAATCCATGACCAGTGGTGGCTGGTGAGGAAAAAAATTGGTGGGGCACAATTGTAGACATCTTGAGCATATGTGTCCAACCCATTAGGGGGGGGTCTGGGGGTCCTCCCCCAGAAAATTTTGGATTACTTAGATGCAATTTCCTGCATTCTAGTGCATTTTTGGGTAGGCCGTTTCACATATCAAATGGAAAATCCATTCTGATTCAGCTTACTTTGTCAGTTGCATCACCTTGATAAATACTTGGAAAATGACAATTGCAAAGTGATACTAAGGATTAGGCTACTTTGGAATAAAATGCAGAAATAAAAATAAATAAAAATAGTGTTTTAGTCAAACGGCATAACCACCAGCAGCAGTAAAGTTATCAAATACAGTTAAATAGGGAGCATTTGGGTGACGCATTATTACGGTTTTTGGACCAAAGTGCTAATAATCGACCCTACCCAATGCACATTTACCTTTATAACGGTGATTTTGTGTTCACTTCAAGTATATAACAGTGACGGTAGTAGACTACCAAGACAGGTGATTAGCAAACATCAGAAAGCGGACAAGAGCTGCCCAGTTTCGCTACCTTCGTTTCAGTTGATCCACTACTCCCCGTGACTATCACGGACAGCTAAACTCGCCATTCACAGGGCGTGGAGTTTAGATCTAGCGACGTGATTGGTCTGCGTTCCCTTCCCCCCACTGGTTGCTGCCCAATTCGATTACAGCAAGGTCTACGGCAAACCAACCAGTGAACGCCTACTACTCAGGGATGGAAATTAACTTTTTTGTTAACCTGCCACTGTGGCAGGTAGATTCTAAAATCTACCAGCCACTCAACATTTTTACCAGCCACTTTATATATTCAACCCTTCCGCACATTTTAATGCCAAGTATAACACCCAGGGCTGGTTCTAGGCAGACATATATAAGGGGGCAGTCATAAATGTGATCATGTACACATCATGCTCCAGCACTTTTTTTCTGTGCTGATAGTAACAGTGTTTTGGTGGGCAGTCAAAGTCTAAATTAAAGGTAATTTCCTGCATTCTGGTGCATTTTAACAGGTTGTTAGATAGCTTAATGTTATCCTTCTAAGTGAAATGACAGCAGAAAGAAAATCCATGCTTTACATATGTAAAAAAAAAAAAAAAAAAAAAAACTGTTATTTAGGATATCACTTGAAAATAATGCAATTATGTTGTATTTGATGTTTGTAGGCTAAGGTCTAATTAGGCGCCTGTCACTTTAAATTTCTCCTTATGATCCTAACGTGAAAGAAAGTTACGTCCTAACTTCGTTTCTATGCAGGATGCTAGGAAATCAAAGGGCTAGTTCAGATGTGGATACATTTGATTATATTTCTATGGAATTAATAAATATTCCAAAACACCCTGAGAAGACTCTTTATTAGACTATGCAAGAGATGTGTCTTGCAAGGTGCATTTTTTTGTTTGGGTTCAGTGACGTACGTAAGTTGTTTGCCAACAAGAGCCATCCAGGTATAGCCTACTGGGGCGTTTAATAAGTCCTGCAGTGAATAATCTTAATTTCAGTGTCAGTTTTCAGTATTAAAAGGCATACTTTTTGTGTTTTGCTATTTTTGTAATTGCTATTTTCTTAGGTCAAAGATTTGCAAATGCTAACACAAGGTAACAAGCTAGTCTAGCAGTAAAAGAAGGCTACTAATCGTTACAATACTGCAATGATTCTGCAGAACCCATCCAATCTACTGTTATGTAGGCGCTGCGCTGTTAGATGAACGGAGACTGAATGCATAGTTGAATTGAGAGTGAATGTAAGAAGAATATTAGATTGACATGAGTTGGCCCTTCGTGTGTGCTTTGGGAATAGACCCGTCTTCTTCTGAAATCGGTTTTGTTGGCGCTATTAATAGTTTGCGTTAAAATCACAGGTTCGTTTTTGGAGTGAACTTGTACGCATATGGCGTTATCATCAACGTGAGACAGCAATATACTGATGCATTCCTGTTTAGACAGTTAGGCTATAATCATCATGATTGAGCTTTCATTAGCCTACCTTAAAATGGTGAACAGAAAGTTGCCTAGATCATATTTGAAATAACCACGCGCGCCTGTGCTGGATGCCAAGAAACGGTGAGTGTTGCTTATCAATACATGGTAAGCCATACGCACCTGCGCTGTGTACTAACTGATAGCTACGCTACAACATGCGTGAGGGAGTGCATTCATAGACTATATCGAACTTGGCTGAATGCAATTGCACATCCGCCACAGTGGCAGGTAAAATGGCAAAATTCACCCGCCAACACTCATATTTACCCGCATTTATTATTTATTATTAATTTCCATCCCCGCTACTACTACATGGAAACGGGCGCACTGTGAAAAAAAACAAAACGCTCTTCTTTGCGTATTTTTCAGTGATTAATCGTAGCACCGTAGTTTGATGTCAAAACTCGTAGTTGCTACGCAAAATGCGTAAAGGTCGGCATGTATGCATATCGCATCGAAATATTGGGAAAAAATATTGAGATACGCAATTTTGTCCATATCGTTCAACCCTAATATGAAATATGGCATGATAATACATCATGCCTGTTATAATCCTTTATTACCAGAATTCAGGATTTAAGGATCGTTTATGGATTTGCCAACACTTGGATCTCACCAGAGTTTAGCTTCCCATGCATAAGAGAACAAAAGGGTGTCCAACTCAATACAACTGGATATGTTTGTGTGTGTTTATGCCCCTGTATTTATTGAGCACTGTATCTGTGTGTGTGTGTACAGTACATGTGTGATGTCATAGGCCCTATGCCGTACTTGGCCTGCAGCTTGACGTCTTCTAGGAACTTCTTCTGCTCGGCGATGAGGTGCTCCTTCTTGGAGAGCTGCGTCTCCAGCTCAGCAGCACGCTGCTGGGCCGCCTCCAACTTCTGGGCCTGGGAGAGCAGGTTCTGCCGCAGCCGCTCCGCCTCCTTAGCACTGGCCATCTTCACCATTTGCTTCTCCTACAGATGCAGGCCAGCGGGGCAAAAGGCAGAGGAGAAAAAGAGAGAAAAGAAAAAAGATGAGGGGAAATTAGAACAGTGGGGCTAACATGCAGGAAGTGTGATCTACACAAGGGGGTTTCCAACCTTTTTTGGAAATGAGGAAGACTGAGAATCTTTGTGAAAGGATACCAGTGTTTCTCATACATTGATGAGATTGTGGCAGCCCCTCCATTGTTTGCATTAGAAAACTCCTCTTTTGAAACAAATGAATTAAAATTGGATTACTGTATGTGAGTTAAGGTCAAACGATTATTAGCAAAGATGCTTACACTGAGAGGAGGTTCTGTGAAGAATTTTTAACTGTTGAACGACACTATGACATGTTTCTATAATGCAAATGACCTTTATTTACAGGTAATCATATCAAACTGCATGCCCATTTATGTTTTGTGCACTGTAAAGCATGTACTTGATATAAATTTGTAGTCCAGGATTGGTGTACCGATTTTCTAACACAACTAACTAGTGGTGGGCAGTAGAGACAGTACAAACACTACACATTTTGCCAGTAATAGAGATTTTTATTATACTGGCCTATCACAGTAGGTTATGGTCTCACTAAGTTTTATCCAATGCAGAAAAACATCGCTACAGGTATTTGTATTTTTTCTACAACTGCAGTTTTGCACAATACATTTACAAGTAACAATCTTGACTATTTGTAAATGTCTTTAAACTATTTTCTGCTCTAATGATGGAAGGTCATAGAACTGAAGGTGGTGGAACTGAAGGTGACGGCCATGTGGAAATTTGTAAACTGTTTTATTTAAATTTACACCCCAAAGTTTATATTGCAATATATGTCTACTATTTATGGTTCAAATTATACCAAAATAAAATTTTTTGGCTATATCTCCCAGCCCTACCATTAACACCAGTCTTGGAGTATGTGTGTGTGTGTGTGTGTGTGTGTGTGTGTGTGTGTGTGATTACCTTAGTGGTGTCAGGGCCTGAGTGCTGGAGCTCCTGCACACACAGCTTGTGGGCCTCTCCCAGCAACAGGAGCTGCTTGCTGAGGAAGCTCATCTGCTGCTGGGTGCTTTCACTTGTAGACAGCTGACACGGGGACAGAAGCAAGAGAGGGAATGCCCCCATTAGACAGGCTTTACATACACAAAGACAAAAAGCATAAAACAAAGCACAAAAAGCAGTGACTTTACATGGTCCCAAAGGACAAAGCTTTAAGACATGTCATACAAACAGAACAAAAATATCAGAGTTCAATGTGGATTAATGTCAGTGCATGGCTGAAAAAGGATGAGTAGTCAGCAAGATGTTGAAATACTTTTCTAGTATGCAAGTGTGCATGTATTGTGTGTCATATCTCAAGTTCACCATGGAGACTGGTAGGGTGATCAGCTGAGTCCTATACATTCTGCTCTCCCCTAGGAGATGGAGACATCCTAGTGTAGGACACTGAGCTCAAGTTCTTAGCACTCCTCTGCTCTGGCACGTCACTAATCTTACAATAGGGGGCACCTTGGCTAAATTCAGACTATAACAAGAACAGTCATCCATGAGGGGTGGATAAAGGGATAAAAGCAGCAGGTCAAATAGATTACTAGACAACACCTTGAACAAACAACTTATCTTTTTTGGGTAAATGGTTGGGTAACTAAACTACATAGATTCATATCTATTAATTAGTAAGTGTTCTGATGGAAGAGCATATGGTTTCATTCTCGTAGAAAAACAGAGCTAGTATTAGTGCTCTTAGACACACACTGTCTGGCTGTAAGGTAAGCTTGATGCAAGGTTGTTACATGTGGTGGCACAACCAAGTGCTAAAGTGCTTGGCAGCAGGAATTAAGACCAGGAAATGCAGGAGGCAGTCATAAAATAGCATTCAGTTGTGTGGGAGGGTGAGAAAGGCAAGGTGGTTGCACGGTCGCGGAGTAATACAGAGGGAGCAAAGGACTGTCAGTTTCAAGTAGACCTGAGAGGAAGGCTGGTGGTCCCTCAAGAAAACACTAACGTCAGGCCTGACAGAGTCTATTGGTCGACCAGTCAACAGCTTGCATATTTTATTGAATTAACTGTGCCGTGGGAAAGCTCCCTGATGGAGACATATAAAGGAAAAAAAAATTACTATGAAGAGTTGACAGCAGAGAGGATGGAATGCAAGAGTGTGTCCAGTAGAGGTGGGTTGCAGAGGGTTGACAGGAAGGTCAGTCATTTCATTATTACGGGGGCTTGGTGTCTGTAGTAAGAATTTGCGTAAAACTGTTAAAAAATATCAGAAAAAGCAGCAAATGCTAGCCAGTAGATCTAAATGAGACGAATGTGTTTGGCAGGGAAGCCATAGGTGAGTGTTGCTAACTGCAACTGTAACTTCAGCCAGCTGTCCATGTTAACCTTTGCTGAGTGCCTGTATGGCTCAAAAGTGGAATGTGAATAGCTGTAGGCAGCTGCCAACAGTGTGTGTTACACCTAGGTAGATAGGATTTGGAATGTGGTGTAATCCAAACAGTAGTGGGTTAAAACAAGTTTGTTACGTTTGAACCTCTTCTCAAAAAAGCCATTAGTTGAGAACAGTAACTCAAGGATGGTTGTTTGGAAAGGTTAAAATTTTGTGTAACTAGAGGCTATTGGTGCAGAACATGGACAATCACACCTCACTCCAGTAGATGGCACTAATGCACGTAGTCTGCAAGATGGCACTGAATTCTACAGAGGAAGAAGACTTAGCTAAGTTACAGCCAGGTAGGCTAGGTTTGCCCTCTGAGAATGTGCGGTGTATTGGGATACAGAGAGGCAACTAGTCAAGCTAGCTAGTGTATGGAACGAGAAAGTGGAGAGCTGTCAAAAGTAAAACTGTGTTACATAGTAAGAGGTATAAAACCACCGAGTAGGATTAGCTGTAGCATTAGCTTTACTGTACAGACTATTATTGAATTCATGAACTCACACACTGTCAGTGTTTAAGACTTATTTCTGTTAAGGAACATTTCATTTGCTGCCAGATAACAAACTATTATTTATTTGGACAACCTGTACTTGGACAAACTGTAATCTCTTGCTACTTATTCCCCTTACACGGTACCCAAGCAGTAAGAGTTTACTTTAAGACAATGACAGAAGTTGGCAGTCAAGATCTGCTACACTTTCCAAGCTAAATAGAACCAGCAGAAGGATCACGTGACTGCAACGGAATCTGCTTACCGAATCGGGTGCTCACAGGTATTTTTTATATTTCAGAGAACACTAAGGGCACATTAGTGCCAGAAATGTTGCTGAACTTGGTGTCTAGCCATTGTTGGCAGAAGGAGAATTTGGTCGATTTATTTTTCCTGACTGCAGCATGCACTCTCTGAGCATTAAAGAACATGCCAGACAAAGAAGCTGCAAATGACCTGAGGAACACTGGGTAAGTGTTGTCAGAATCAGAGTCAGTTTTATTGGCCAACTATACTTACATATACAAGGAATTTGACTCCGGTAGATGTTAGCTCTCTATACATTCAACATATAGGCATGTAGTAGCATACATTCAATAGACAAATATAAATATATAGACAAATACCATACAACAGAGGCAACAATATACATATAGGCACCTATGTACTGGGTTTGGTAGAAGAACAGCCACCGCCTACAGCTCAACTCGGTAGCATGTCTCTTGCGGGGACATTGGCCACAGATATAACTGGATGGATGGATGTTTTCGAAAAAAAAAAAAAACATGAAACTACTGTAAACAGTAAGACAGAAGGCACGTTTTTCTGATAATGGTGTGTTTATGTTTATATATATATATGTGTGTGTGTGTGTTTGTTGTGTGTGTCTATAAATAAACTCTCAAACAAATGGTAAAAAAATTATTTAAATTAATTATCACAAAACGTTGGTTTGTTAGGTGAAACGGTCATTAAGTTATTTAGCAAAAACTTTTTGCGGTCTCCCACTCTTTCATGGATACTAGCACAGCAGGGGGGTAAAAAGCTTCTATTTGCTACTAGCCTACTAGGGCTACATGCCCACAAAGTTCAGGCGCCATTTTTTGTATGCCTTCGCCTTACTGGGTCCCAAATACCTCTATTACGTTTGGTTGACATATGTCAAATCCTTCCTGTGATATGACCTCACTTCCTTTTGGCAGTTTTGCCATGAATTTTGGCTGGCTGTGATGTGCAAACGGTTTCACTGACCATGAAATTTGGCTGACTGTGATGTGCAAACTGTTTCACTGACCAAAAAATGCTAATTTGTTAGGCTTGGTCTGAACATCATCCCTGCCAAATAGCTTTCGAATGCCCCCTCCATGACACTGAGTGCGTTCACATGGACAAGTCGAAACCACTTGGAAGTGGTTTGGGATCGTACCAGCTTCATGTGAACGGGTATTGGTTTGGATTGGAATTGGTTTTCGTGATCCCCCTGCGACTCCAGGCCTGGGCTCTTTCGAAACCACTTCGACTGCCATGTGAACGGGATCGGATTGATTTTGGGTATTGCGCATGTATCAACGAAATAAAAAACGCAGTTTGTTCCTTCATACGGACTTTCTAACACAGCAGAATGCACAACACGTACGCGAATGCGTCAAACTACTGGAACACCATGTTTGTATGCCGCCAGAAAGTTTGTTTATTGTCTGTATTTAGTAGGAACAGTGCAGAGCCCATAGAAGATGTGCCAGAGTATTACGTTTTTGTTTAGACTACCTTATTGTTTAAGTGGGTAATAATATCAGGTGAAAGGAGGAGGCTATGTAAATACATTTGTACTGACTGACTTGTAAGATTTTCTTTAGCCACTGTTTTGCGACGTGGAATAACCGGAATGAGAGGTGAAAAGTTCAGTCTCCTCTACCTGTCGTCTGTATGCACTGTAGGCATATGTGTGCAGTGCTGTAGTCGCTGTTGCGTATACGATAAGATACATCTTACCTACGTAGCAGCTTTGTTGTGGGCAAATGTTTACTCGTGTTATGTCCATTATTTTAGTTATGTGTCGTTAGTCGCGTTATGTCCAACATTGTAGCATATAGCATTGTAAATCAGCCTGGGTCGTCATGGCTGGGTCGGCACGGTTTGACCGATATCTTTGGCATTTTTTGCCCAAACAACACGAAACTTGGTACTGCATACACTGGTAACATTATGATGACGCTGTCCAAATTTGAGATCAAGCGGATGAGTGGTTCAAGAGTTATGCGTGGAAGAGACGTTCCTTGTATTAAAAGATAATAATAGAAAGATAGAAGTTGACTACAGCGCCCCCAATAGCGTAGCGGAAAGGGCCGGAACTCCCGCCGAATCCGCTTAGACGAACTGCATGTGAACAGGGACTTGGGGGACAGACCACCCGTTGTGAACCAATCCCAAACCAAACCAATCCCACCATGTGAACGCAGTCACTGAGCCGGCCACCATCCGTGCCCAGGGACATGCCTTTACCCTGTACTTTCCCAATCTCTACCATCCATGCCGGAGTGTGTGTGTGTGGGTATGTGTGCGAGTTTTGTATGAGTATGTATGTATGAGTGTGGATGCGGTGAGTTGCACGAGTGTGTGTGCTGTGTAGGAAAGTGTGTATGCATGTATTTGTGTAGCAGTGTTGTGTAGGAGACTGAATATATATGTGTGTGTGTTGTGTCGGAAAGAGAAAGAGTGTGAGTGTATGTATGCGTGTGTGTCTTTCCCACCATACCTTGGCAGTGAGCTGGTTGAGCAGGTGTCCTGTGTGGCACACCTTGTTGTTGGCTCTTTGAAGCTCCGCCTCCATCTCCCCCATTTGCTTCTGGCATTCTTGCAGTTTGCTCTGGGGAAGGAGAGGGGCGCGCACACGCACACACGCAGGCAGGCACGCACACACGCACGCGTGCGCAGGCGCACACACACACAAATACCACAATAATGTTAATAATATTTTTTCACAAAAATCTCCTGACAACTGTTGCTCAACAAAATCAACTCTGACAAAGTAAGGGAGTAATGCCAAGATTTTAATATACCTTCTAAAAACCATGGCAATTGAAGGCGAGGACAATTTTTGGCTTGACTTATAACGTAATAACAGGTTATTACATTCCGTTAATAATTCTATCAAGACTGGTTAATTCTGTTTTCTCTGTTATTATTATCACTATAATGCAGGATTCGTTTCACAATAAATGGCAAATAAACAATCTGACGTTCAGAATAGTAAGTAAACTTGGCTTATACTTTGCTGACGACTTCTAAGCTGAAAGCAATAGCAAGATGCACATTATGCTTGGTAAGAAGTAGCAGCCCTGGTGCTCTACACGCGGTGGGAGCAGCATCCCTGGGTACAAGCCCTGTGTGTGGTGTACTTGAGTGTGGGCATAAAGCAAGAAATAATTCCATGCCTAAAATTATACAAATGTTTCCAAGTTATTTTCTAAAACTCCTTGTTTGGTGCCTTGATTGTGATTGGATGAATCAAGCCAGTGTAAAGGAAGTATAACCTTATAGGTCGTTCTCATAACATTTCATTACAAATCTCCATATTACTCTGCAGCTTCCCTCAATTAAAATAACCATTACAATGTATCACTCCATGTGCATAATTTGTTTCATTGGCTGTGGAGCTCTTGTGTGCTTGCGTACAGCGTTACCAAGCAACCTTGAAGAACTTACGAACTAAAAATGTAATGTGGTAACAGTTTTAGGATAGCACAAAATTACTCAAAGCCAGTCGGTAATGCTGGTTTTACCACGGCTAAGGGGGTCTAACGACACTCCGCTCCATGTTGTGTCTAACAACACCCTTAGCCATGGTTAAAAACCAGCGCCCCTCCCTGCCACTGGTGGTTTATTGCTTACATAACTACCTACTAGCAAATGTTAAATGTCCAACGCCTGATTTCAGGCACCATCTTTCAGCCCTATGTGTTAGTGTATACAGTGGCGGCTGATGGGTACCTGCAGCTCCTGGTTCTTGGTGTAGTGGTCGTCACGGCTCTGCTGCAGCTGGCGAACCTGGCTGTGCAGTCTGGTGACGAGGGTCTCGCGGTCATCCCACAGCTGCCGGTAGCGCTGTTGTTCCACGGCCAGGCTCTCCCGCAGAGACAGCATCTCCACACCCTGCAGGTTTAGTTGCTCCTTCTGCAACACACAACCACACACACAACCACACACACACACGCACGCACGCACGCACGCACGCACGCACGCACGCACACACACACACACACACACACACACAATTAGATGCTGTAGTGGTAACGATACTTTTCAGGAATGCTTCAGACAGAAACTCCTACACTGACCTGAATTAGCACTGGTATTTTACCTGAGAGAAAAAAACAAAACAAACAAACAAACAAACAAACAAAAAAAACACACACATTCTTACACCCACCCCCATGCACACTCTCACACCTCAGACACAAACAATGTTGATTTTCAGTACCATTACACATGAGACCTGCAACTTATCTTCTCACTCCCTTGACTGTGTTTGGCTGAAGAAGCTTGCTGAAAACCAGCAACACATCAGCACAACCTCATCAGTGCGTGCCAAGGCTTCCCTCACGAACAATAATAATAATAAAAATAAAATGAGGTTACCATGGCGTTGTTCTGCTCCTCAAGTGCAGTGGCGTTGATGATGCGGCGCAGCAGGCGGCGGTTGCGGACAGCGTGCTGCTCGCGTTTGTAGCGCTCGTACAGCAGCTGGTTGTGCAGCAGGAGCAGCTGGCTTCGCAGTGTGTGCAGCTCGTCCAGAGGCGCCGAGCCTGAACGCACGTGACCACGCACAAGACACGTGTCCAGAGCACCCCCAGAGAACCAGAGTGCCCCCACATGGTCAGCACACAGCACAACAGGACAAAGGAGTTATCGTCGTCCATGGGAGAGTGTTAAGACAGGAGAGAGCGAAAGACAGAGATGGACAGAAACAGAGAGAAAGATGAAGAATAAAAAAAACAGAGATAAGTTGTGCAACACCCTTATAAAGTTAAAAAAACAGCATTGGTGGGTGGTGGGATACGTGTGGAGTGAATATACTGAGGAGGAGAAGAATAATGGAGATGATGAGATGATGAAAGTAAAGGGCACAGAGAATGGGTGTAATGTCACATAGACAGAGCGGACAAACTAACTGAGGGTGTGTGGCTGTGATTAGGAAGATGGCTTACGGCTCAACAGACCTTTTACAGCTGTGTGTGTGTGTGTGTGTGTATGTGAGTGAGTACACTGGTATGCATGCTTATCCATACATGTGCTTATGTCTCTGTAATTGATGGCATGCATATTCATCTTCATTTAGCTAGGCTGAACTGCAACAAACTGAGTGCTTATGTCACAGCTAAAAATAATTACGTTCAGTACTGACTTAGATGTGTAGGGAATTGGAGAGATTTCAAAAACAAACTGGTTGGTAGTGGGCAAAAGGCAGAGGCCTTTTCATAGGGTGTGCTCACATCCTAATGGAATGTACATGGTTTCTTTTTTTTTTTTGAGGTTGCAGTTCATGACCTGACAACTCACAAATAATCAATTTTCCAGAAAAGTGGAAATTTTACAGACAATTCCATGTTAAACTTTCAAGTTTGGTCTAGTTATCTGGTTCAGAGTTCACAGGTTTGGTGTGTGTTTTGAGAGATGGGAATATGGCAAAACAAAGGACAACACTCACAATGATGCTGTTTACCTCCAAAGTGTGTCCAGTCAGCTGATTTGCTTGGCAAAGGTAATCTGGAAGACATTGTGAACATCGTCAGAGAGCAGGAGGAGGGGAAAGGGGTGGCAAGGAAAAGGGTGAGAAGGACAGGAGAAAAATGCAGACAGAGGAGTTTTAATGCTGTATTAAGAATTTGAAGTAAACAGGATGGCAGGATGGGTCAGCAAAGAGGAGTCCTAAACAAAGCACAGTGGTTTAAAAGCACACAGATACTCACAGGGGAATACATGGGGTTTGGTCTGTCCAACTTAATTACAGACCAACCCTTAACATTTTGGCCAAATCAGGTCTTTGGCATAAGGTGGTCGAAAAAGTGTGATTGATTAAATAAGACAGAAAGATAATGAGCGAAAGAGGGAGAGAGAAAGAGGCAGGGAGGGAGACAGGGAGAGAGAGAGAAACAGGAGGGAGGAGTGAAAGGTCCAATTGTTACGTGTTGTTGCCATGGCTTTTGTGTGCATCTTGTGCTGAGTGGGTCCTCCACAGTGCAGCGTGGGTGCGAGGAGAAACAATGGCGGCCGTTGTGTCAGACACAGGGGCAGTCCAGCAGGTCAGAGAGTCTGGAGACTAGCCCATGAGTGCTTGGCGCACACACACACATAATTCTACCCACACACACATTCCTGCCTTGGAAACCAACTTAGTGTTTCACACAGTTCAATACAGACGCAGACACCCACATACGCACATATACACACAAACAATGCCCTTAGCATTGTCAGAGAGGATATGGCATGCCACTTAGTTTTGGTGTATGGATATACATGTGTATGTGTTCCTGTGTATGTGGTTCTGTGTATGTGGTTCTGTGTATGTGGTTCTGTGTATGTGGTTCTGTGTATGTGGTTCGTTCTGTGTGTCTGTTCTGTGTGTCTGTTCTGTGTGTCTGTTCTGTGAGGTTAAATGTCACATAAGCTTACACAGACTGGTCCAGTCGCTCTCACACACAGAGTGAGCCCCAAGTGTCACATCCTGGTTTCAAAGAAAGCCTGATAAATCTCCTGAGCACCTGATTGTAACTGGGATTTTTACACTCCTCCCAGTTGTGGCAATCTCACACTGGGACATTAGAGATGTTTGAGGGCACATAATGTTAATTTGGTAACAGTTTAGAATAAGGTACACTTAGCATTAGTTAAGCATAAAACTGACACTTACTTAGTCATAAAGAAGCACTGTTCATATATATTTGAATGATTACTAAATAAGGAAATCATGCCTTGTTCTGCATAACAAACTTCTGTTTTATTATGAATCCATCTAATCCAACCATTTAATCATTATGAATTATGTATTAATTACTTCCACCAAAGAGGTTATTTTGTCTAGCCGTGCTTTGTTTGTTTGTTAGTTAGCAACTTTAAGCAAAAAGTTCTGAATAGATTTGCATGGAATTTTCTGAGAAGATTGAACATGAGCCAGTAACAAAATGATTAGGTTTTGGTGGTCATCAGAGTACACCAGTGGTGGTGATCAAAATTACCAGCTGGATCCAGGACATTTTAAAAAGGATTTCTTTACTATTGGGAGATGGGGCATGCCTTGGCAGAAGTCTGGACTCTTCGAGTGTTTTGTAGTTTTGTAATACTTTGCAAAGTCACTGTACTACAATACAGATGTAACTGCTTATATTAAAGGCAATTCATAATTAAGAAATGAAGAAAATACAAAGATAAAACTTAACATTGTCATTGTAAATCATCACCTTAGGTTGTTAGAAAATGTCGTCTTTAACATCAAAACATAGAGAGATATTCCAGAGTTCTGGACATTCTGGGGCTAATTTTGTACCTTATCCTAAAGAGTTACTGTTAATTTGCCTAAACTTCACCACACTGCACAACACACCCTCTCTCGGAGCCTCTTGACCAACAGGAAAAAAGGCAGGGGGATAAGCAGGATGACAGCAACAGTAAAAAAATTAAAAAAAATGTTAAATACTAACTCGTCACACACACAGCTCACCTCTTTAGCACCTTGTCGTGGACGTCATTCCCCTGCTGCACGAGGCGATCCAGCACCTCCAAGGGGGAGGCTGTGGCAGCAGACAGCTCCCCTTCCAACTCCCCCTCACCCAGCCCCAACTCTCCATCAGCCTCCCCGTCTCTCACCAGCGGCTTTCCTACATCTGACTCCTCCTCTTCCGCCAGCTCGAACCCTAGTACTCCCCCTCCCCCTCCAGCTCCCTGTCCTTTTCTCTCTATGGTAGCCCTTCTGGTGGCCTCCAGCGTCTTCCTGGCGACAAAGAGCGAGGCAGCGCGTGGCAAGGCCAGGTCGAACAGTGCTTCATAGGGAAGCGTGGCCGGCGGTCGGCAGGGGCTGGGGGAAAGCAGGCCCAGCTTCAGGGCATCCTCCTCAGTGGTGGTGGAGGTGCATGGGCTGCGCTGGGGCACCTGCTCGCCCCCTCCACTCCCCGGCCCTGACGGTGCCTCGATGGGAGTGAAGACGGGCTGGAAGGCCCAGGGAAGGACGCCGTCCTGGGGGGGCCCATGGCTGCCTCCACCTTGGCCGCTGCTGCCACTGCTCATCTTGTCCTGGGTGGGTGTGGGGGTGGAGGTGGCATGATGCAGGTGCAGCGGGTGGAGCGGGCAGTCACGGGAGAAAGATGAGGTTGGGCTGATGGGGCCAGTGACAGGCTTATCGTCCATGGCGCTGGTAAGTGTCTCAGTGGTGTGGAGGAAAGGTGAGCTGAAACCACGAAGCACTGAGGAGTCCAGCTTGTCCTCTGTCAGCTTTAGCAGCTCCTCTGTAATGGCAGCTGGACAGGAGAGGTAGAGAGACAGAGATATAGATAGATAGATAGATAGATAGATAGAGAGAGAGAGAGAGAGAGAGAGAGAGAAAGGGAGAGAGAGAGAGAGAGAAAGAGAGACGAAGAGGTCATCAAGATGGAAGTGGTGAGGGATGAAGAGAGAGAAATAATAACTCTGAATATAAACATCTTGAGGTGGGCAATGTGTGCTGGTGTGGGTCTTACCTTCCTCTCGCTCCTTCTCCGTGCGTAACTGCTCCTGTTCTTTCATGTACACTGACAGCTCCGTTAACGTCATGGACGAGCCTTTGCCTGCTCCATCTACAAAGGCGGGGGAGTACATACACTTCTTTCTTTAGTTCCTTATAATACAGCCCATTTTCCATGCATACTGATCAGACAACCTCATAAAAAGAACTTTGTCAGGGGCTCTATGGAGAACATTTGTAAAAGGGCTTTGAAGTGGCTTCA
>JAQKPU010000203.1:0-25000 GCA_030347295.1 Setipinna tenuifilis | reverse complement strand
ACACACAGAAACACACACACTGTATAAAAGATGACCAATAAATCTTGTGGTAGGCCATAATTTTGCAGTTGCCATAGAAAGTACATCCTCTGCTGGCCATTTTGGAGGATGGAGTGGATGTTGGACTCCCACTTCAGATCCTGGGAAATGATGGATCCCAGAGTCCACATTTGGCACTGGACTGTTGGATATGGTGAGAGGATATTGTGAAGTCCACAACCATCTCCCCAGTCTTTAGAGTGCTCAGCTCTAGGTAGTGTTGACTGCACCAGAGCACCAGCTTATCAACCTCCTGCCGATATGCAGACTCGTCACCATCCTGGATGGAGCCCAATGACAGTGGTGTTGTCTGCACATTTTAGGAGCTTGACAGCTGGGTCTTTAGAGGTAGAGAGTCTTTTGTGTAGAGTGTGAAGAGCAGTGGGAAAAGAGTAAACCCTTGTGATGCACCAGTGCTGGTTCTCCGTGTTCCAGATGTGACATCTCCCATCTCCCATCTCCAATCTTCCATCTCCCATACTGACTCCTGTCAGTCACTCAGGAAGCTGAAGAACCACTGACAGATGGCAGGAGATACAGTGAGCTGAAAGAATTTGGTGGTGAGGATTTCCGGTATAATGTCAAACGCTGAGCTGAAGTCTACGAAGAAGATCCTCGCATAGGCTCCTGGCTGGTAAAGGTGTTGCAGAAAAAAGTTGCAGGCACATGTTCACTGCATCATCCACTGACCTGTTCGCCCTGTAGGCACACTGCAGGGGGTCCAGCTAGTGGTGCTGTGATGTTTTTTGAGGCGAGTCAGCACTAGGCATTCAAAGGCCTTCATGGAAACTGAAGTTAAGGCCACAAGTCTGTAGTCTTTTAATTCAGTGATGGAGGATTTCTAGGGGACTGGGGTTATGACACGCACACACACACACACACACACACACACACACACACACACACACACACACACACACACACACATACACACACACACACCAGCTCCTGGCTCCACTTTAATTCACAGATGGAGATACAGTCCATGACATAGCACAAAGCTCAATAATTAAACATGATTGCTTTTAATTCATCACATATTAAGATATTCAGACATAGTCCATTACTCCCCTGTTTAAAATGCTGAATTGCGTATTCTGTTATTTATCAAAATGAGGGGGGGGGGGCCGTACACCTCTAGGGAAGCCATCACATAATAAAAGCTTTTAAATCAAAGCTAAAGAGAAGCGTGGGTGTAAAAACAACACAAAGAATAATGCTATTTTGCCATCCTGAAAAGATTATTTGTGAAACCAGTATGGCAGTTCAACTCTGTGAGAGGCACACTTCCCCCCTGCTTGAGTACACTTTAGCATTGACAAGGTGCTTATTACAGGCTTTTGTTGTACAATAAAGCCATTATGGTATACATAATTGTACAATTACTCTGAATTAATGCATACTGGCACATATCAGTGTAAAAGCAAAAGGTTTTAATTAGAACAGCTCATTTTAATTATAAGGTATACTCAGGGGTTAAATTGGGATTGGTTATGTGGGGGGGCTCTGCCTCGTACCCGCCCCTGCCCCCGCCGCCCTGCCCCAATATACTTTTTGGAAAATAACCCTCTAATTTGATAACCATGTCATATTGCACATTATATGTGATGTAGGTGTATGATATACACCTTACCTATGTGTTGTAGGCCTATGTGTGTCTTGTAATGTCCCTTTACACATTATGGCAGTTTGAACAGTGGCGGCTGGTGGGGGAAAAAATTGGTGGGGCACAATGGTAGACATCTTGAGCATATGTGTCCTACCCCTAGCCTCCCCCATAAAATTTTGGATTACTTAAATGCAATTTCCTGCATTCTAGTGCATTTTGGGTAGGCTGTTTCACATATCAAATGGAAAATCCATTCTGATTCAGCTTACTTTGTCAGTTGCATCACCTTGATAAATACTTGTAAAATGACAATTGCAAAGTGATACTAAGTGATACTAAGGCTACTTTAGAATAAAATGCTGGGGCATTGACAACGAGCTAAACAATGACCCACATCGGAGACGGTTTGGATCATCTTTTTGTGAAACTGAAACAGTACAAATAAAGATAGAATTATTATTTTTTTTCTTATTAAAGCAAACACAGCTCATGAATTAACACTTTAGAATTAAATAAAATCATAACGTACAGATTGTCCTCGTAGTTCAACGACTCTGTCCTAGTCAAGCCAAGCACGTAGCGCAGAAAGTTATCATTATATGGAAACGGGCTGAAAAAGGCTGCTACGACATCCTCCCTCCGAGTTTCTCTGCCGCGCGTTGCCAGAGCTGCGCTGTGTGCCTGGTGCATACGCAGGTAAAAAGGGGAGACGGCGTAGGCCTACGGGGGAAGTTATAAACAATTCACAACGCTGAAATAAAAGCCCCAAAACCTGCAAACCATGTCTTCTGATTTTTTTAAAAGCGAGCTCACAAAAAAGAAACCCCACAGTCCCTTATAAAAAGCGGAACTGGCAACCCAACCCACGCAGCGTTCCGGAAACCAGAATCTCTTATCGCAAGTCTGTTCTAAATAGTTTTGACAGGTCGTCTTGTTATCAGGAAAAAAACTATGATCTATCCCATAAAAGTCATGGGTTTATTGATTAATAAAACAACATTTAATTATTCAGAACTGAAAATCGTGAAAAGGGTTTTGTTGCTTTTGATGTGCATGTGATCCTCATATGCCATCCGCTCCGAGCGTATGTGCCAGGGCTCAGCCCCGGCTAGCCCCGGCCCAATTTAATCCCTGGGTATACTGTCTTAAGTGCACGTGTCTAATCAATTTGGTAGGACTTTTATTTTCTGAAGCTGGAGTTGATGGAGCTGAGGTGACATTACACAGTAAGGTTCAGAAACCATCCATCTCACGTTTGTGTTAAACATTACCTCAGTCTCAGTCCATGTTACATTTAAGTTGCCGATATACAGTATAAAGCCAGGTAAACCAGCCCCTCGTACCACACTGCATTTAGTACAGAGGGTCTGGCTGTGGTTTCATTGACATGGTTGTCTCAGGCAGCATCCTGCCCGACCAATTAGTGAACAAAGGGAGTGTTGGTGATTGGGTAATGGCAGATCCAATCGTTTTAAACTTCAGCAGAGTCTACACCTCCAGGAAGAAGGTGTTTGCTGATTGGTCAGGCAAGATGCTGCCTAAAACAACAGTGTGCCTCAGGTGGGGGTGGGGGTGGTCCATGAGGTTTTTTTTAGGAGGCAAGTGGTCCTCAGTCTGAAAAAAGTGAGAAACACTACTCTAAGGGTCCAGCGTTGACAGGAGAACCTTAATATTAATACATTGACCCTCATTAATCAAATGAACATAAAACCAGCACACATTTTAGACATCAACTAAGGACAGGGCTCACGTGAGATGTATAATACATGTGCATCACTCCAATCATAAATAAGAAGCAGAACAATAAACAGACTCTGAAAGACTGCCAAGTGTTTTGCTTTGATGTCAACCCTTTTAATGCTGTACATCATATCATCTCTTATGTATGTATTTATTTGTCTGTCTATTACTTTTATATTATACTATTTATACTACTAATACTATATTATTATTATTATTATTATTATTATTATTATTATTATTGTTGTTGTTGTTGTTATTATTTGAATTACATTTTATATTGTCTTATAAACCTAATTTATTATGCTGATTTCTTTATTTTCTCTGCACTATTTTTTCTCTTTTTCTTTTTTTTAATTTTTAAACTAGCACTGAATTAACTGCAGATCAGACAGTAGGATAAAGCATGTTCTATTGAAAACTTTATCTATGCTATCGAATGATTCTATTGGCTGAAGATCAGCCAATAGAATCATCACAGCAACAGCTGACATCAGCAGTGGCTGAGAATTCTACTCTATCTGAACATTCTAGTTTGAGAGTTCTACTTTAAGCATTGTTATTTGAAAGTAAATACATTGTCACTTTGACTTTGAGTGAGCAAGAGGCAGCATTGAAAAGCATATTCTCGCAGCAAATCCCAGACTTTTTGGAATAATTCACTTCTCTGAATTTTCTGTTTTCAGTTTTTCTGTTGTAGTTTTGTACTTTTGTGTTATAAAAACATCTGAGACACAAAGTAACTCTCAAAGGACTCTTAAAAATGGAGTCTACCTGTGGATGTTTTGGCAATGTCCTGAGAGCAGCCTTTGCCAGCCTCAGGAAGAGGCTTCAACAACAAGGACTCAGGCAGAGGCGGCGCAATTTCCGCATTTCTAAGATGGAGGCCATCAAAAAGCAAAGTAAGAGGAGGGGCAGTGGATTGATGGCCAACATCGATTTGGTGAAGATGGCAGCCAGGACCACCAAAAAGAAGACACGTAGAGCTCAACTTGAGGCCTCTGGGTGGAAGCGGAGGAGGGAGGACCCTGAGGTGACTCGCAGGGAGCTTCAGGGTAAAATGAAAGCAATCCTCCTGGACTTCCAGGAAAGGCGCAAGGCTCAGAGGGTCAGAGAGCAGAGAGCCCAGAGACTGCACCCCATGGACATCACTAACCAGGGGCAGCCTGTGCCATTCATTGAGGACCCCAAGACTACTGTAGTGCCACAGGGGCTGATTGAGGCACCGGTGAACACACACCGTGATGTTACTGAAAACAAGACCAACGTCCCAGGTAAGAACACAAGGAACACACTGTAGAAGAAGGCAGCATAATTCGGTGGTGAATAAAAAGATGGCTAACCATATTACTTTCTTCTACCTTTTCTGTAGCCTGCTGTCCCCTCAGGGGCAAGAAGGCCTACAGTGGGAAGTGGCAGGACATGGTCCTGGAGGGCATGCCAGTGGACATGGACAAAAGTAAGTGAATCTGGGGGAAAGTAGTCATAGAATACTACACAGAACACAGCTAGGTGATACACTTGTGTAATCAACATGTGATTTAAGATGTGATCTGTGATTGATTATGTGTTCATTTCATGATTTTTTGTAGGCAGCGTACCAGTGAAGGCTGCCCGTCCTGCTGCCTGTTGTCCCCTCAGGGGCAAAAAGGCCCACAGTGGGAGATGGCAGGATGTGGCCCTGGAGGGCATACCAGTGGCCCAGGACACCATGGACAAGGGTAAGTGAATCTGGGGGAAAATAGTAACAGAATAACACACAGAACATAGGTAGAATATTAAATTATCAATATTACATAATATAATCAACAAATCATTTAAGATGTGATCTGTGATTGATTATGTGTTTGTTTCATTGTTTTTTATAGGCAGCGTGCCAGTGAAGGGTGCCATTGCTGCAGCCTGCTGTCCCCTCAAGGGCAAAAAGGCCCGCAGTGGGAGATGGCAGGATGTGGCCCTGGAGGGCATTCCAGTGGTCCAGAACAACATGGGCAACGGTAAGTGAATCTAGGGGAAAATAGTAATAGAATACATAGCTAGAATACAAAATTATTAATATTACATAGTATAATCAACAAATGATGACAAAAGATGTGATGTGTGATTGATTATGTGTGTGTTTTATTGGTTTTCGTAGGCAGCACACCAGTCATGGGAGCCATTTCTGTGGCCTGCTGTCCCCTCAGGGGCAAAAAGGTGCACTCTGACAAGTGGCAGGATGTGGTCCTGGAGGGTCTGCCAGTGTCCCAGACCAACATGGACAAGGGTAAGTAAATCTGGAGGGAAATAGTAAGAGAATACCACACAGAACACAGCTAGGTGATACAGTCAATAATATTACCAGTATGATATAGTATAATTAACACATGGTTTAAGATGTGTTCTGTAGTCGTTTTTGTGTTCATTTCATTGCTTTTTGTAGGTGGCGTACCAGTGAAGGGTGCCCTTGCTGCAGCCTGCTGTCCCCTCAAGGGCAAAAAGGCCCACAGTGGGAGATGGCAGGATGTGGCTCTGGAGGGCATTCCAGTGGCACAGGACACCATGGACAAGGGTAAGTGAATCTGGGGGAAAATAGTAACAGAATAACACACAGAACATAGGTAGAATATTAAATTATCAATATTACATAGTATAATCAATAAATTATTTAAGTGTGATCTGTGATTGATTATGTGCTTGTTTCATTGTTTTTTGTAGGCAGCGTGCCAGTGAAGGGTGCCCGTCCTGCTGCCTGTTGTCCCCTCAAGGGCAAAAAGGCCCACAGTGGGAGATGGCAGGATGTGGTCCTGGAGGGCATTCCAGTGGTCCAGAACAACATTGACAACGGTAAGTGAATCTGGGGGAAAATAGTAATAGAATACATAGCTAGAATACAAAATTATTAATATTACATAGTATAATCAATAAATGATGACAAAAGATGTGATGTGTGATTGATTATGTGTGTGTTTTATTGGTTTTCGTAGACAGCACACCAGTCATGGGAGCCATTTCTGTGGCCTGCTGTCCCCTCAGGGGCAAAAAGGTGCACTCTCACAAGTGGCAGGATGTGGTCTTGGAGGGCCTGCCAGTGGCCCAGACCAACATGGACAAGGGTAAGTAAATCTGGGGGGAAATAGTAAGAGAATACCACACAGAACACAGCTAGGTGATACAGGCAATAATATTATCAGTATGATATAGTATAATTAACACATGATTTAAGATGTGATCTGTGATTGATTATGTGTTTGTTTCATTGTTTTTTGTAGGCAGCATGTCAGTGAAGGGTGCCCGTCCTGCTGCCTCTTGTCCCCTCAGGGGCAAAAAGGCCCACAGTGGGCAGTGGCAGGATGTGACCCTGGAGGGCATTCCAGTGGTCCAGAACAACATTGACAACGGTAAGTGAATCTGGGGGAAATAGTAATAGAATACATAGCTAGAATACAAAACATAGTATAATCAATAACTGATGACAAAAGATGTGATGTGTGATTGATTATGTGTTTGTTTTATTGGTTTTTGTAGGCAGCATACCAGTCATGGGAGCCATTTCTATGGCCTGCTGTCCCCTCAGGGGCAAAAAGGCCCACAGTGGGCAGTGGCAGGACATGGTCCTGGAGGGCATTCCAGTGGCCCAGGACAACATGGACAAGAGTAAGTCAATCTGGGGAAAATAGTAACAGAATAACACACAGAACATAGAATATAATATTATCAATATTATATAGTATAATCAACAAATGATTTAAGATGTGATGTGAACTTGCTAAAACTAATAAAACTACATTCTGCTAATGTTTTGAGTAGGCCCAGTCTGTGAGAACAGAATAGCAAGCAATCTAAAATACTTACTTTTTTTCAATTGGTAACTGTGCCTTATGTCACATAAGTGGTTATTTTACGGCAGACCCCATAGATATAACTTTGGTTAATGCAATCAAAAACTATAAGTAATTAACATCTTTTGTTTCATTTTAGACAATGACTTCAACAGTCCAACTCACCCTGGGTTGGGAAATTGCCTCCAAACTGATGAAGAGGTCAATGCGCAGGTTCAACCAGTGATTGAAACAAGGGCCTCTCGTTGGAGCAAGAAGTGCCTTACCCTAGAATCACTGGAAGAGGCCCAGCATGTGATCGAGCTGAACCAAATGGTTTACGGAAACAAATGGAACATCTTTGATCTCAGTGAGTTAAACACTAATATTAGAAAAGTACATGGGGTGGTTGAGGTTCTATGTAGGGCACAGCACTTTGACAAAAATGAACACTACTGACACTAACTAATGGCCTTTATGATGTCTTGAAAATGTAACAGGGCGTCCGGCCATTGGCACAGTGGATGGATGGGCACAGAAAAGAACCTCAGCCTTCGCCCCCTATGAAGACATCAACACCTTCCAGAACCACCTTACCATAAGATCAGTGGAAGAGGCCCATTATGTGATCGAACTGAAACAAAGGCTTCATGGAAACCAATGGAACATCTTTGATCTCAGTGAGTTAAACACTAATATTAGAAGAGTACATGGGGTGGTTAAAGTTGTGTTACTTAGGTTAAAAATAACCCATTAGGAATCCCAGTATTGTCCCAACCAGAGTTTAAATTGGGCTGGAACCTTCTGGAGCTCAGCGCCCCCTCCTTACCTCAGCAATACAGCCAGCCAGAGCTGAGCTCCCTCTGCTACAGTATTTATACTAATACAATAGATTGAGATGTTGATCACTGTGAGTAAAGAAGGACTCCACCTCCATACAAAAGGTGATTTAAGAACTAGTCCCAACCTATCTAGGGCACAGCTCTTTGACAAAAAATAACACTCCTGACACTAACTAGCAGTCTTTCTGATGTCTTGAAAATGTTTCAGGGCATCCGGCCATTGGCGTAGTGAATGGGCGGGCAGAGAGAAGTTCCACCTATTTCAGCCCCTGTGAAGACATTAACAGCTTCCACGCCCACTTGACCATGGGTAAGCCAGAGATACAACCTAATGAAAGTATTCAGTCCAAACTAAGGCATAGATGTGTTGTTTTTGAATTTGCTAATTTGGTGGTTGAATTAATGCATGAACTTTTTTACATTGCGGCACAGGATACAGGGCTTGAGGTGGACATCTGGCCCAGCATGACACCCGCTGGCACCAGGAGTTAGGCAACAGGAGCCTACTCCCACATCTACTAAAAACTTTTAAACTTTTTTCTGATTAAAAATGTGGGATGGGGGAGGGGGGGTGCTGACATAGATAGCATCTGGGACCAGATGCTGAGGGCAGTGGCGGCGGTGGGGGGGGGGGGGGGGGGGGGGGTAATTTTGATTATTGGGCAGTTGGGTTTATATACTGTGAAGTAGCCGGCCAGGCTCCTCCATAGCAGGATGCGAGATTACTGGAAGTAGGGGTGGAAGGGTACGAAAAGACCTCCAAAGATCCACGAGCGCTTTTAGAAAAATATTTGCCTTTTATTTCATAAACAAAAACGGTGCAATCCTCGCACATCGTAACATCCTCTCCTTTGAGTCCCACGGACCTGACTCTCCGGTATCCTAGGCTCCTTTCCGGACTCTTTTCTGCGATGTTCTTCATCGGCGTGCCTCGGTTCAGCCGTCCATGGTGGTATGGACTTGGTCCAATTTAATTTAATTGAGGACTATTTAAGAGGTGCCTCATTTCCACCGAGGAGATACATGAGCAAATGAGAGAAAGAGCGTAGTAGAAGGCGTTGCTGAATACCGGAGGGAGCAGTGAGCCTAAAAAGCCTGGTTGTTTTGATTTTGTTTTGTTTGTGCACAGGGTTTTTGTATGTAAAAGGCACAATATTTTTTCTACAAACGCTCGAACTTTTGGAGGTCTTTTTTATACCCTTCGACCCCTACTTCCAGTAGCTGGCATCCTGCTATGGAGGACCCCTTTGGCTTTTTCACATATACATATAAATATTTTCAGTATTACTATTAGCACAAATATCATTATTAAAGTATTTTACCCAGCAACAAAAATTGTGCATTGTACTCTTTGTTTGCCTTTAGTCTTTGCCTATTCCAGTACATATTTATGCTCCTGAATGGCTAATCCACATCCACATCTAAGACATCTAAGCTGCATAGTTTCAGGACACTACATATGACTATGATTTTGATTATGATTATAATTATTATTCTAACAACAGCAACAACAACAATAATAATAATAATAATAATAATAATAATAATAATAATAGCAACAATAAGAAGAAGAAGAAGAAGAAGAAGGCCCAACATTTCTAGTGGCAACCCCTTGTCCCAGACTTAATAGAAAGCCTCTTGCTATCTTTTTTTTTTGTTTTGTTTTTTGTTATGCTCCATTTCCCTGTTTTCATGCCAGGCTCAGAGGTCAAGGAAATATTGGGAAAGTTGGGGAATAACAGGCTGCAGCCTGTTTCTGTCTTTTTTTGCTGCCTTTGCTCTTTTCTGTCTGAAGAGTCCATTCCCTGAGGGAGAATAACACAACATGATATGATGTGTTGGTGTAATAACACTACGCAAGCATTTAGCGTAGTAATTTCCTTAATCAATACTCTGATGATTCACAGGCATGCAGCCAACACCAACCCTTGCCAGCAGTTCACTTTGCTTAGAAATGAAAAAAAAAAGACTTTCCCAACACTGACACAGTACAACACAGAACTGTCAGGAGTAATCAGTCACTTGAGCAAAAAAAAAACATATTTCAACATGTGCAAAGTCATGTACAAGGGGCAAAAAAGAAGGGACTTTGATAAAAATAAAATGTATTTTTAGGGCAAGCACATGGTCACAACACAATAGATGTGCACATATTTAACCTTTTCCCCAAATTGTTTTGTTAGTTTTAGTGAGTTGTAAGTGTTGTAACTGTGTTCTCCAAATATGTGCAGTGTCTGTATCAACAAGACATTTTTTTCAGTAATCCCCAAGCGGGCTTCTTGTGGTAAACATCTTCAAGTCTCAACAAAACCACTTGATAGTTCCTCTTTCTCCACAGTATCTGTCTTACTACTTGTAGATATAAGGTTGGTTTACGGTCACGACCAAACACTCACCTCTTCAGCTTCTGTAAGGCTATTTTAAGGACTGTGTGTGTGTGTGTGTGTGTGTGTGTGTGTGTGTGTGTGTTTGTGTTTGAGGGGGGCGGTGGATAATTGTTGTTTGTATGTGCACATTGATTTATTTTTATATTCCTGTGTGTGTGTGTGTGTGTGTGCGCGTGTGTTTGTGTGCATGTGCATCTATGTCTCTGTGTGTGTATGTCTATGTATGTGTGTGTGTATCAGCACACTACCAAAAAAAAACACCATTTTGTAGTTGTTTCTAGTGTGAATGGGTTCTCCACTCCTGAGCAGTTTCCAATCTCCAGTCATACCGATCACCCCCTCTTTTGACAAGTACATCACAGAATGGCAGCAGGCTTTCCCCATCAACCATGTTATGAGAAACACCTCCAAAATACGACAGACAGGGTCAGACCTATGCCTTTATTAGCCAGCTGAAAAAAAGAGAAAAAAAAACTCTGCAACATATTTGATCCAACCCTCTTCTGAACTAGTAGATCCTAATAAGCACACAAATCGTCAGGCAGGTAATTAGTGAATGCACATGCAAGAAGCCATACAAGCCAGGTTTTTAGCTTTCTAAAGCCAATGATTGATTCTGGCCAGATGTCTCTTTTTTTCGTAGGAAGGATTATTAAGACTCACACGTCCATACCATATGGCATCTAAAAAAAATAATCAACAACAACAATGTAAATGGTGTAAAAAAAATAAATTAAAAAACGTGGTGCGATGTTATTAAATTCGACACCCTCAGTACGGCGGTCGTCACATTCGTGAGGTATGTCACAGCTCCTGTCACTTTCCACGTCCGCGCTGCTAATTACTGGAAAACACACATGCTGAGATATGTACACGCACACAAACAAAACACACACACAGATACACACACACACACACACACACACACACACACACACACACACACACACACACACACACACATACCCACACACACACACACACACACACACACACACACACACACTTGGAGACCATCCTGGCTGTGATAATTAAAAAAATGTTTTTAAAAATCTGTCCACTGAGAGGAGGAGACCTGAATTTGTCCCTCTGAAGCCCAGAGGAGAATAACTCATGATTGGGAAGCAGTGGGGGGGGCACCAGAGTGCTGCTCCAGTCCCTGTGCTGTGAATACACTAAATCCCAGAAATCTAATCTGCCTGCCATGCTTGAGGACCCTTGAGTTCACTGGTTTTACTCCCCCCTCCTTGCCATACCCCTATTGGTAGCTGTAGGGGCAGAGAGAGAGAGAGAGAGGGAGAGAGAGAGAGAGAGGGAGGGACAGAGAAACATACAGAAAAAGAGAGACAGAGAGAAAGAGAGAGGGACAGAGAGACAGAGAGAGACTAGGGAGAGTTTAGGGATAAGGCCAATACACAATCCATGGCTTCCCAAGCCGAGCCGTGCTCAATGTTGGCTGTCACTCTTAATCTCTGCCACTGGGCTGATGCTCTGTCTCTGTGTAGCGGCAGCGGGATTGATCTCAGCTCCACTTGGGCTGAAGAACATTCTAGTAAATGGAGAAACCCTCTCGTCTCTATAAAGGTCAACCACATCCAGGGACCCTACTGTTTGCTATTTTCCAATATCTCAGGTTTTTTTTTTTTTTTTTACCTTTGCTGTGAAGATGAACCCATTTCCAACCCATACCACACACACACACACTCACACACACGCAAGTACACACACATGCAAGCACACACACATGCAAGCACACAAATATGAGACTTAATATTAGTGCCATGAATTACTGAAAGCTAGGTAGTATCTGCGGTATGATCTTTTTAATTTAGCTTTATAATAACCATGGTCGATTGATTTGACAGGCCACTTGCTCTCTCTATACCTTCAGATGCAAATACAGCATAGCTTCTAAATGACTTTTTAAATTACAGTTCTGTATGGGGGATGAATCAGAGAGGAGAGCGGTTTGTCAGTTACAGAGACAATGCCTGCTGCCATCTTCTATTTCAGGGTGAGTGTTTCAGCCAGCAGCAGTGTGCAGGCTTTGTCTCATTCTAGGCTGAGTGTGAAAATAATACTGTCTTTGTTATTAGGCTACTCCACAATCTGACTGACATGCAATAACTGCGAATGGCACAGATTCATCACAGAAGCAACAATGAGTCACACAGACCTGCTGAAATAACTCTCTCTCTCTTTCTTTCTGTCTCTCTATATCCCCCTCTATCCCCACCTCCTGCATTTCATTCTCCCCTCTACCCCTCTCCACATTTTCTTTCTCTCTCCATCTCTGTCTTATTCTTTTCACTCTCTCTCTCACTCTCTCTCTCTCTCTCTCTGTCTCTACCCCGCCCCTATATGCCTTCTTTTTCTGTCGCTTCCCTTCTGCTTATTTTATCCCCCATTCCCTCTTTTACACTCCATTCCCTATTTATGACCACATCCCCTCCCCCTACTCCTACTGTTAAATGTGTCTGTTCGGGATGCACTGATCCATATTTGGATTTTGTATGTCAGTTGATACCCGATACTGATCCAAAACACCATTGAATTAATAAACAAGACATCAAACAACTAAGACATAGAAGGCCTATTAAAAAAGTACATTGTTGGAGTATATTTGTTTATTTTTAAATTATATTGCCTAAATTGTTATTTAGGCAATATAATTTAAAAATAAACAAATATACTCCATCAATGTTATCGTAATGTACTGTATTGACTAATTTGGTGTCTCTTTCTCACGATGGACCTACGCAATTTTATTTTATTTCATTTTTGTATAGCATCAATAAAAAAAAAATCAGAAACTTAACAACTTGAGAGAACTCTTTCTTGGATTATAACATAGATGTGCAACGTGAATTAGAAAAGACAATAACTGGAGTCAATAAAAGTTTATGGTGAAGCTTTCTTACCCTTTTAGAATCAAGCTCAAGATTGAGAATTTGTGGTTAAGGAGGGACACTCTCATGAGTTTTTTATAGCCTCAATATCCCACCTCTACTGTACAAACAGTTTAATGGAGGGGGCAGGGATATGGTTTGGTTTGGTTGTTTAGATTGTTTAGAGCTATAGATTAGCTTTCTACTTAACATTATGAGTGTGAGAATGTATTTCTGTCCGCATAATGAGTTTTTAACGTACCATCCCTTTGTGTGGTAGGTAATTACACTGACCCACAGGTATAGTTTACAACAAATGGGATGCCCTTATATGCACACCTACAGCCCTAGGATTAGAAGATACAGTGGATTTGGAAGAAGGTGAGCACTGTCTGGAGTCCTACCCTAGCCTATACAAGATGTTGCGTATAGCCATCAGAATACCTCAGTCCCTGAATAAAATGCTTTAGCGTTAAGGTGCTTATGTTTTAGCTGTAGCCTACAATTTTGGTTATTTTCCAAGAATGAAATGACAAACTGGCTGATTAAGATTTGTTTATTAGCTTCATTCAATGCAAAATGTTATGCTAATCTTGTACGTTATCCATGCTTTGCCCAGCTAATTCTACCCAAATATTATGTCTGTTGTGTTAACCAGGCCTGTGCGTAGTATGTAGAGGCTATGTTCACTGTGACAGATTTCGAATATAAATCGAGTCGTGTCAGAGATTATTTTCTTTTAGGGGGCTCACAATTCCTAGTGGCTCCCCTGGGTCCAGGGGACGCAGAACTGAAATGTAAAT
Organism: Setipinna tenuifilis; assembly: GCA_030347295.1. Lineage (NCBI taxonomy): Eukaryota > Metazoa > Chordata > Actinopteri > Clupeiformes > Engraulidae > Setipinna > Setipinna tenuifilis. Next base: position 10,892 of record JAQKPU010000203.1, on the reverse strand, counting down.
GTAGTTACTATTAGACATATAGTTTATAGTTCAGAGTAGAAAAAATGTTCTAACATTGAAAATAGATGATGAAGATGATTTGATGTCTTTAATAGATTTATTCAATATTTTAGTTTTTATTACACCACTACACTTTTATTACACTCATGTATTTGTTGCGCTCCCTCTCTCTCTCTATGTTGATTTTTTTTCTCTCTCTCTCGCTCTCTCTCTCTTACACACATGCACACACACAAAAGACCTTTTTACATCTTGTACAAAAGTAGTAATGTAGTAAGAACATTTACAATGACTACACAAAACAACTGCATGGTATTCCAGTATGTTACAGTATACTTAAAGGTGGGTACATGTAAAGGCATGTGAAGTGTTTGTTTTTGGGAAATTAAAGTCAACTGACCAGGATCTGTCAGATACATAACTTCAAAAATATGTTTATTTTTAGGTTAAACTCGACATTTCTACACATCATTTCTCCTTACAGTTAATAACAATACATTATACAGAACTACAGTATTACCAAAACACAGCAACATGTCAGTGTTTTTAAACCCGCTGTTTTTAAAGACCTTGTTAATTCATTCTCATATGAGATTCTCATTCTCATATTTTGCGGGTTGAGTCACTGTTTGGCATCCATGCCGGTGTTTGTATATTCTGTTCGGCCCATGAAATTGAGTCCAATTAGATTAGGTCATCATGAACGGAGTACACTGTCATTAGGCTGTTAACCTGTGTCTATATTTAGAGTTGCGCTTCAGGAGCGATTGACAGTCATGGCAAATGGCTTCTCACTACCGGTGATTCCATCTAGTGGAAATGTCACAACAGCTCTGCCAAAACAACTATGATGCATTAATGCAGCTAACACTAGTCTTTGTAAAGGTTAGTACATATGTTTTTTATATACGTATTTGTTTGTAAAAAAAACACTCTCATCACCAGATGAATCATGATAAAGCATTTATCTGTGATTTTCATGTGACGGTAAGAAAAACATTGATGTTTCTTGTGGCTGGTGCAGCAATGGGGTTTTATTGAAGTACATTACATTACATTACACTTAGCAGACACCTTTATCCAAAGCGACTTACAAAAATGAGGACATAAGCAAACAGAAGTGTAAAGGAACACAGAGTAAGCAGACAACCTTCATACATGCAAGCAGATGCATGTGCCTAAGTATGTTTCTCAGAGCAGGGACACTACAGATACACATACTTCCTACACAGGGAGAATTATACAAGCATGAGGGAGAGAGTTGGTTTAGTGGTTGTTAGTTTTGTTAGGAAGGGAAGCAGTCTCGGAAGAACAGTAGCGAAGCATGTCAAACATACTCTAAATATATTGGTGTTGGTCTAAACAACAATAATTTTCAAGTCAAGCAATTAATAGTATTATGACTGCTCCTATGACCTTAATATAAATGAACTAGGCCTCTCATCTACAAAGATTTGGAGACCTTTGTGTGCTCATTGGGTGCATGTGGACTCACTGAAGATGCACAAAACTGAACTTCCATGCCTCACCAGTGGGTGGAGTAGATAGAAAATGAGTGCTAAAAACCCCACACCACACTAGAAGAAACCAGGGGATCAGGATTTGGCTGGTTAGCTTCAGCAGATTAGCAAGACACTTCCTCATCACCATTTTTCAGAAACTGCATCATATCCGCCCCTGTTTCCCCCATGCTGATTGGTGGGTGCTCCACTCTCAGCTCATGCACAAGGGTGTTCCCTAAATATGTCACCGTCCATTTTTGAACATCCAGTGCCCTTTACGTCAATCAGTAACATGGCACTCAATTGGCTAAGTACAATGGCAGCAAGAATAAGCCCCATAAAACTCCATTTTGAAATTTAAAAAATGTGTTGGCTGAATTCAGTAACCTAGCATTTTTTATTGAAATGAATGTCAGTGGAACTTCATGCCTTTCACCAGTTATTATAATACCTCCATGGAAGGAACCATACCTACACTAGAAGAAGACTTTAGCTGACAACAAAGGTTAAAAAATGAACTAAGGAATGGATGCAAGCATCGAGGCCCTGATGATCTCCAGACGTGCATGGTGATAAGTGTGCCTTGGGCTCGCCACACGCACTGTAAGCATATTGGGTGTGTGCTGCCATGTGTGCCTCAGACTATGGCTTTTTACTTCTGGTAAACAAAATACAAACATGAGACTCCACATCTTACACGGTGTGCCAAGTATTAGTCACCATCGTACAATCCTGTAGGTCAACAAAATGAAAGACATCAGAGTCTGATGGTGTGGAATGAAGTCCAGCTTGCCTACACAACTGACCCTGGCTTCTCACTTAGTTACACTTTGCTCTTCACAAAGTGGTGTAACTTGACTGTTGCAGGCCCAGGTACAAGCTCCCGCATTGAGTCCTATCCAAATGCAATGCAACTTTGTCTGCATAGACCAAAACAAAAAAGCCCCAAGGCCATATTCTGATGTGTCTGTTCACTCTGGTACTGTAAGCCAGGGAAAAACTAAGGGAACCAGGGACTGTTCAACCAGAATGTGCTGATCCATCCCTTCTCATGCCCACCTTGGCTCTGAGTTCCACTTCTGTTCTTCTCCTATCTGCAATACTCACCTTAGACCATTTGTCTTTGAGCTGGAGCTATTTTCAGCTGAACACACAACTTGTGCAACACCCCTCCACCAATACATCACAGACACAGTAGACTAGTGTGGGTTCTCCCCCTTGTTGTTTCTCTTTCTTTCTCTCCCTCTCTCGCTCTCTCCCTCTCTCTCTATCTCTCTCAACTGGTCTTTCAACTTCTTCCCTTTGTGCTACACGTTTATAATCTAAAACAGATTCTCTGTACACCTTTCTTTTTCATGCTAAAACAAATTCAGTTTAACTTTTTAACCCCTACTCAGTTTATTTCTTCCTCTCTCTCTCCCTCCAACCTAATGTCTCCAAACCCCATTGTGACCTCCATCCTGTACTGTACAGTTGGAGACACAGGTCTGGAAGGTGTTCATGAATATGCAAGTCCTCCCATCAGGAAGACTTCATTACCTATTTATGACACTTGGTCTACCATGAAACCCACTGATAAATACACATGCACACAAGCATACACACATATATATATATATATATATATATATATATATATATATATATATATATATATATATATATATATATATATATATATATATATATATATATATATATACACACACACACCTCGTCTCCCACAGGCAAAACTCATACCATCTGGGAGGGGCGTCAGCCTGTTAATTAGGGCCATGCTCTAAAGACCTTCTGTGTGTATGTGTTTGTGTGTGTGTGTGTGTGTGCGTCTGTGTCTGTGTCTGTGTGTGTGTCTGGGGTGTGCAGCTCTCACAGAGCTAGAGTGCTGGCACTAAATGATAACACTAATACAGTTGTGTTGCCTTAGAGCTGCTTAGCATATATCGTCATTAGCTGGCTAATATCATGCCCACGGCCCGGACCTCAGTTCCGCTAGGCAAGTCTCCACATAACACATGTGCATACAAAATTAGGGCACTTTACAGTCTTGAATGGTTTTATAGTTCCAGTGATGAGTGAGTTCTAATCCTCAGAGTGTTCTCATAGCACTGCTGAACTTCAGCGCTAATAGTTTGAATTAAGTATGTGTAACCTTGTTTTATTGTTACCCATCCACATGTGATAGGTTGACCAAATGTCCTGTTTTCCCAGGACATGTCCTGTTTTCAAGTTCTGTCCTGGCCGTCCTTGGTTTTTTTTTTTATAAAAGGAAAAAAATGTCTTGCCCAGTGTCCTGGTTTTGGGTTTTTTAAATATGGTCACCCTAACATATGAGAACCACAGTATGAACAGTATTTGTACTGACTAGGACCGAGACGATTAATCGTATTGCAATTAAGTGCAATTAAAAACATCACAATTAATTAATCGGAAAAGCTCCCAAAAAATCGTCATGACGACATTGTTAAAAAATACTCTATATGTCAAAGTGGTGCAGATCGCAAAAACAAAAATAAAGTTACACTTATAAATATATTTCCTCTGAAAAAATGACTCAAATCGCCACTGTAACCCTAACCCTAGACATTGGTGTCAGTGGTTTTCTTCAAATTAAAAAAATATTTTATTTGTACGTTTACATTCAATAAATAAAGAACAAACAGAAGAAACTGTGCATTGTTACTGTGATTTCTGCTACTTTTTGGTCAAGTTTATGACTGCAGAAATGTAATAATTATATAACCGTGATTATTTCTTAGACAATAATCATACCATGAACATCTGTACCTGTCTCATCCCTAGTAATAGCACTATGTTTTTAAATGGGTAGATTAAGCCATTCTGTCGGGCTAGAAGTGTTACTTAACACAGCTGGGCACCGCAGTACGATGACATCACTTCCCTGTCACCCAGCCTCTGGTGGTGCTGTCCGTCCTGCCACAACTCAGGGTTGACACCTGCAGTAATGTGTGTGCAGGGCTGGTAGAAATCACAATTCAACACCACGTCAATCTTTGTGTCGGTCCTTTCCCCCTGTCTTGTTTCTTTTCTCCAACTTTCTCTTTTTTCAAAATTTTCTCTCTCTCTCTATATATATATATATATACTTTTTCTCCAAAACACCTAACTTGTCAGGGTCTTTTTTTTTCTTCTCTAAATCACAGTTGCTCTTTCGTTCCCTCTCTCCCTTTCCACTCTTATTCGTTTGCGCGTTCTGCCTCTTCGCCTCTCCTCCTGTGTACAGCACTCTATCTTTCTCTCTTTCTCTCCTCTGTTTGCTCTTTAGGGGGGGGGGGGGGCAGCTCACGACCCGTTTGTTTGGTCTGTGCTGGTGGCCGACGGTGATAGGGTGGGTTCCCATTGTGACCGTCCGCTCTTGAGTTACGCTCCTGCCCCGATCCATTAAACACCCGCCATTGTGTTCAGGTGACGTTGTGCATATAAGACTACGTAGGTAGCGAGCAGAAAGGCCTTCCTGAAGAGGGGACCTGTCTCCCCCCCTCACCTCCCTTTACTAAAGAAAAAAAAAGAGAGAAACAAGAGTGGATGAATTGTGAGTTAGGGAGGGAGGGGGGGCTTAGGGTGGGAGTGGGAGTGGGGGAAGTAACATTGCGTTTAGGGTGTACAAGGCAAGGAGAGTGTCTACAAAAGCGGAGGGCTGGCTTCACTATGGCAACGGCAACAATTCAGGGCCATGTCACCTCATACCAGCTCCTGTGTTTGTAGTTTGCAGAATACACGCAACCCTCAATGTGTCTCGCCAGAGCAGAGTCATTTTGATCTGCTAAATGGCCTTGTTGAATGCATGCCTACAGCCCAGAGTTCAGTTCCACTAGCCAAGTCTCTACAAAGCACATGTGCAATAAAGGTAGAGCACTTTACAGTGTCAGATGGTTGTATACGTCCATACGTCCTCCTCACTGTGGCTCACAAGATCAGAACCATACTGAACTGTTAAATAAATGGCCTTCTTGAATGCAGAGTGGATATCTTTCATGTGTATAGACAACAGATATATTTTAGATATATGTCTTGTTTACCAGTTGATATTGAAAATATATCACGCATTCAATCACAACCAAAGCCTCTAATTACTGTACCAACATGCAACATTCACGTCATACTTTATTCTGAAATGGATGAATGAAGGTCATAGGTTTTGCACACATCAAGGCCATTAACTGCTGTGCTACAAACATCAAACAAACATTGCTATTCCTCCTGAAGGTATTAATAGCCTGGTTAATTTGATGTCATCTAAATAATTACATTGGTGATGGCTAAGATTATTTCTCTGACGAAAACCAGCAGTATAAGAATGTATAAGTATGTATAGTATCGGTTTTGACTTATGACGTTGACGTTTTGACGTTTTGAAATATGACCAAATGTTCAGTTTTTAATCAAAATGAGTCAGGTAATTATAGTGGCTTAATTGTATTTGGTGGCCACTGGGAAACTCTGAAACCTTCCCAGTACTGTCAAGGTCTTCTGTTCAAAGGACTAATGACATTGATGACTACATTCCTGATCGTCCTTGTGGGAATGTGTAATGTGATGTGTGGTGTGCGAAGATGGACTCTTCAGAGACAACAAGAAAATATTCTTTTAATCTCTTGACATTCAAAGAAGCTAAGCTTGCATGTGTATCTCTCTGTCTCTCTCTCTTTCTCTCTGTATTATGCATGTGTGTGTGTGTGTGAGAGAGAGAGAGAGAGAGAGAAAGACAGAAAGAGAGATTGAAAACCCACACCACTCTGTCTGAGCATTTGCTGTCTGAGAGAAGTGAACTTGAAAATACTACACAGATTTTTTAACCGTAGCAAGATGAAAAACTAGCATACCTGATGTTGACACAAGAAAGAGATAGTAACAGCTGTAAGTTCATAGTGATACATTCTTACCTTTATAGCCTCGAAACAGAATACATTTTTTTGATTTTGTGGTTTGCCATGAGTTTTTGTAGTCTGAATATCCATTTTTAACATTCAACACTACATGAAAACATGGGGACATTTGTTGTTTAACTGTTGTGCAAAATGGGCATTTCCCACCCTCCAGACATTTGTTTTGTTTAGTCGATTCGGACCTACGAGCCTCCGGTCACAGGTTGCCCACTCTGTGTGGGTGTCCCTACACGTTGTGCTTGTGTGTCTCTTTACTGCAGGTGCAAGGTGCGCGTGATTGGCTAATCGGCGGTCAAATAAGGGTGAGGAGAGTAAAGGAATCTTTCTCTGGTTGCGCTGGGTGTGTTTTTTTTCTCCAAGTTTTTGGACCTGTGTGTATGTGTGTGTGTGTGTACTGTATGTGTGTTGTGTGTGTGCGTGCGTGTGTGTACTGTGTGTTGTGTGTATGTGTGTGTGTGTTTCTCTTTTATCTTTACTGCTGAAGCATAATTTCACCACTATCTGTGGGGGTTTCAGTTCAGTGTCCCCTGCCTCACGTTGTCACTGACTCACTGATCAAATAACACAAGAGGGACTCAAACACACACAAATTGACCCTGGGAAATACCATTCTTGCACAACAGTTGCACAGCTGGTAAACATTAAAGTTGTATGCATCAAGTGTTTTATGTTGAAAAAGTTGATATTGCAAAGCAGTTAGGGGGATGGGTATTCAGACTATAAAACAACATGACAGATCAAAAAATAACACAACCACAACCAATGCGAGTCTCAAGTCAAAGGTAAGAATCAGGGGCGAATCTAGACCATTTTTAGGGGTGCCAAGGCACCCCCGTGAAACTGCTCGGCACCCCCTGGCTCAGTGCAAAATGAATAATATATATAGTGTTGTGTGATCAGCACTGGGGGCCGGGCACCCCTAAAGACCAGATGCTAAAATCGCCCCTGGTAAGAATCACCACGAATTTACTCTAGTTACCTTCTCTCTTCTGGGACAACATACACTAGTGTAAACTCATTTGAAAAAAGTACATTTTTCAACATTCCTCAGGCTGCAATTTAAAAAACCTGTTTGTTTATTTAATTCACCAATACCTTTTCTTTATCAGGAGATCAATCAGAAAAATGGAAAACCTCACAAGAATTCTACTTATTGCTTGTTTTGCAGTCGTGTCAGGTAAGGAGTAAGAAATAATTGAAAAAATAACTACTAAATTGAATGACATTAAAGACCAAAAACCTACTAGCATTATATGCCAATCACAATCCATTATGCATACAAGTGTATGGCCAATGGCATTGTAGCTTGTTTGGTGCTGTGGTCCTATCCTGTCCATCTCTTGTCACAGACAGCACCGATCTTACGGGGAGTGTCTTCACCTTCTCAGAACTGACCGAAGTCAATCATGTGAGTGCCACTCCACTTCAGCAAAAGCACTTGTCCCAGGTGAGTGTCTGTCTGCGGTTCAACAGCAACCAAACTTCAGACACGTTCCCCTGCTTTTTCTATCTTGGCAGCCATCCCAGTATCCGTTTCGAACTGTGCAGAACACCACTGAAGATGCTCCAGCTGCTTGTAGCAACGAGCAATGCAGATTTCCGTGGCTTGCCAGAGAAATTAAATGACTGGAACTCTCTGTGTGTGGTCTGGGACGGAGTTGCAGCACAGGCTTTCATGAACGGAAAGGCCAGTGAGAGAAGGGAGGTAAGCTCTGTGCACTGGAAGGTACTCAAAGACGATCACATCATCAGACTGGGACAGGGCGGGAACAAAGTCGGTGCACTAATTTACCCGGGTAACGCCTTTATTGGACATATCACTGATGTGCACGTGTGGGATCATGCCATCAGCACATGTACAGTCCAACGTTACATGAAGGAGAAACACATCCAGCCTGGCAATCACTTGAACTGGGGAAACCTCACCTTCCAGACGCATGGCAATGCTAAGGTGGAGACACTCTCGCTGTTTTCTGAAGACATATGTTAGAAATGCAGGGTGACAGAAAAATATGTGGGTTTGACCTCAAAACTACTATACACCTTGATGTAGTACTGTATACCAAAGTGTCTAAATCAGCTGATTGATTAATATTCATAAGTAATCCCACTGTAATGAATATATTACAAATAATACAAATAATCTGTTCAAGAATATCAGCCTCAGACAAGACTGTTTAGAGCTGTGCAAGGAAACCCTCATTAATGGTGGACTGTCACTTTAACAACACACTTGTTAAGATTGTAATACTGGGACATATGTTTATTGTCAATTTGATAAATTACAGCAATATACAAACCATTACTAACATTATTATCTATTCAATGTCATGCTTGATGACTAGTTTCGTTTTTTGAAGTGTTAAGCAGTATTGCTTATGCAGAGATGAAAATCATAAACTGAACAACTGATCTGTTACAGATTGGTGTATGTGTTACTGCTCGTTAGCATCATGGTGCTCCTATGGTGCAGAGAATTAAACTCATTAAAAAGCCAATCTGCTCAGGGTCCCTTTGTGGATTTTCTGGAAATACATCTTATATCTTCCTATGACTCAAAGCCAAAAAATATACATATCAATTCATGTCTTCAAATATTAGTTTGGGCACAGTAGAGTTACACTTTGATAGCAAAATAAGACCATTACAGTAAAGTTGTCTTGTTTGTTGTTAGGTTGTAGTACATGTGCTGGTCATCTAATTAGAATATCATGAAAAAGTTGATTTATAACAATAATTCTATTCACAAAGTGAGACTTGTATATTATATTCTTTGTACATTTTTCTACAACATATTTTCCTTCCCTTCTGCTCTCTATTAAAGCTTTGTAAGCAGCCAGCCTCTTTAGCAATGACCTTTTATGTGTTGCCTTGTGCAAGGTGTCAATCCTCATCTTTAGGACAACTGTCAGGTCAGCAGTCTTTCCCATGATTGCGTAGCCTACAGAACTAGACTAGAGAGACCATTTAAAGGCCGTTGCAGGTGTTTTGAGTTAATTAGCTGATTAGAGTGTAGCACCAGGTGTCTTCAATATTGAACCTTTCCACAATATTGTAATTTTCTGAGATACTCAATTTGGGTCTTTTATTAGTTGTCAGTTATAACCATCAATATTACAAGAAATAAACACTTAAAATGTGTCAGCGAAATGAATGTATGCATTATACAAGTTTCACTTTTTGCCTTTTTGCCACTTTTTGCATCTGTAGTAGCACATCATGATGGTATAAACTGTAAAAGTTACAGTTTGACAAGGGTAAGGCTACCTCAGAGCACACTGTTTTGTTTTGGCATATGCTTGCCCATGAGTGTATCCTATTACCACATGTTCCTTAGGGGAGCACTCTCTCCACAAACAGAAGCACTCTTGTGCTGTAATACTATTGTCAGTTCCTCTATTTTAAGATGACATTCATCTCTCTAACAAAAGAGAAGAGCTTTTTTTCTGTGCAACATTCTAAACTAAAGTAAGGGTAGGAGTTTTTTTTATACTGCTCAGGGGAGAAAAGTTTTCTTTTAGATAGCATTGAGGAGTAAGCACACCAGATGTTAAATAATACATATGCATAACCTAAAATGTTTTTTCAAGTGAAATACACACATCCATGTCTTAAAATGTAACTAGTTTTTGGATTGACTACATGTCTTAGCCCAGTTATAATAGTGGCTAATGAACATAGCATGCATAACACTATTCAGACATACAAACTCTATGCGTGTACACATGCCTGAACACTGGTTGTTTGCAGTTATTATTATTATTATTATTATTATTATTATTATTATTATTATTATTATTATTATTTACATGTATTCACAGCTGCAGAACACATAAGACATAGCTCTCATACACCCCCCCCCCCACACACACACACTGCCCTATCCCCACCTCAGGTCAGCTCACCAAACACAAAACACTGCCCCTCACACAAAGCTCATCATCAACCCCTTCACACACCCACACACCATAACTTTCTACACACCTCAGTTCAATTCCTTCCACTTACACCCAACACTCCCCTTATGCCCCCTCACGTTACCGCAACCCCCATCTCAAGACAGCCCCCCACCCCCCAAACACACACACACACACACATAGGACACAGCCCTCACTTCTGCCACCCCAAACCCCCCACTCCCCAATAGCATTAAGGACACACTCCCAAACACACACTTGCATGACTGGCAAGTGTTACAATTCGTTCTCTCTTATAAATTAATAAAGCATTTCATAATCAATTATTCAGTGGGGTTAGAAATAGTTACTTTGACAGATTACACAGATACAAACATGTTTCACAACTAAACGTCTCAACATGGTTTCACCACCTTTAACTCAGCAACGGCTCCCTTACAAAAGCAAGTCTGTGGTGCAATGGATCTGCACAGTTCGATGATTTCACACTGCATGTGCATGTGCATGTGCCAAACTGACACTTGTTAACTTCCTCGATATGTGATAACAATCACTTTCATTTCAAG
>JAQKPU010000188.1:0-25000 GCA_030347295.1 Setipinna tenuifilis | reverse complement strand
CTTTTTGCATTTTCTGCGGGAATGCAGTCTAGTTATTATTATTAAGTGTGCTTGCAGAGCACACTTATTGTTATCCCACCGTTTATTCTTCTTCTTCTTCTTCTTCTCCTGAACCAGATCTTTCAGACGTTACTACTCCTCAGGCTTTTGAGATAGAGACACCGTTCCAACTCTAAAACGACCGGCCCGGTTTGGACAAGACCGCCCACCTTTCCCTATACCGTACCTCTTGTCGTTCGTCCGTTATTGTCGTTTTTCTGCAACTTTTTGGCCCATTGAAAATGAATGGCGGAATGTTCAGGCTGATGATGTCATAGTAACTGGTCCACTGTAGCAGCCAGAGTGAGCTCTGCCCTCACTCTAACCTCCACTTCGTTTTTTAATGATTAAAACTTAACCGCTTAACCTATAAACTTGATTTAAAGTTTGTAAGAGAGGTCTGGGATCTGACTGTGACCTGTGTAAAATTCATGTGGCAACTACTTAAACTGTTTGAGGCAGGACAGTTTAAAAATGGTGTCAGACAGTCTATGGGATTTTGCCATACATTTCATCATCTTACTGTAAACAGGTCAGGGTGCATGTCTGAAGTTTTAAATGATCAAAACTCAACCGTTTAACCTATAAACTTGATTTAAACTTTGTAAGAGAGGTCTGGGATCTGACTGTGAGCTGTGAAATTTTGATGTGGCAACTACTTAAACTTTTTGAAACAGGACAGTTTAAAAATGGTGAAAGAGAGGCAGACAATACTGTGGCAGTTGCACCTGGACCAACTGCCATTTTTTAAATGTGGAATGTTCAGGAATAGAACTCTTGAGTGATGTCATAATCCCCATGCCATGGCCTGCATAATGTTCTGCCATGGGAGTGTATTGCAGCCTATAGTAGTTATCTCTAGTAGTTATCTATGTAGTCAGTGCACTCTGTAACTAGCAAACGTTTGTTAGCCGTTATGAACAATGCTAGTAATGCTAACTATGCTAAAATGCAAAATAATTAACTGGGTTAAAAGTGTTACTTGGTTGACTCAGCTAGTATTCGTTAGCAGTTACTAACAATGCTAACATGGTAACAATGCTAATTATGCTAACTATGCTAAAATGTGAAGTAATTAACTGTGCTAACAGTGTTGTGTAGCTATATTAGCTGTAGCTATTTAGATTATGCTAACAATGCTAGCAATGCTAACTATGCTAAAATGCAAAATAATTAACTGGGTTAAAAGTGTTACTTGGTTGACTCAGCTGGTATTCGTCAGTAGTATTGCTAACAATGCTAATCATGCTAACTATGCTAAAATATGAAGTAATTAACTGTGCTAACAGTGTTGTGTACCTATATTAGCTGGGGCTATTTAGCCATTATGTTAACAATGCTAGCAATGCTAACTATGCTAAAATGCAAGCACACTTTTTGCATTTTCTGCGGGAATGCAGTCTAGTTATTATTATTATTCTCCTGAACAAGATCTTTCAGACATTACTAGTCCTCAGGCTTTCGAGATAGAGACACCGTTCCAACTCTAAAACAACCGGCCCGATTTGGACAAGACCGCCGACCTTTCGCTATACCGTACCTCTTGTCGTTCGTCTGTTATTGTCGTTTTTCTGCAACTTTTCCACCATTGAAAATGAATGGCGGAATGTTCAGGCTGATGATGTCACAGTACACTGCAATACTCTAGCAGCCAGAGTGACCTCTGCCCTTACTCTAACCTCCACTCGGTTTTTTAATGATTAAAACTCAACCGCTTAACCTATAAACTTGATTTGAAGTTTGTAAGAGAGGTCTGGGATCTGACTGTGACCTGGGTAAAATTCATATGGCAACTACTTAAACTGTTTGAGGCAGGACAGTTTAAAAATGGTGTCAGACAGTCTATGGGATTTTGCCATAGACAGTGGCAGTTGTGGCAGTGTGGCAGTTGCACCTGGACCAACTGCCATTTTTTAAATGTGGAATGTTCAGAAATAGAACTCTAAAGTGATGTCATAATCCCCATGCCATGGCCTGCATAATGTTCTGCCATGGGAGTGTATTGCAGCCTATAGTAGTTATCTCTAGTAGTTATCTATGTAGTCAGTGCAACTCTGTTAACCTAGCAAACGTTTGTTAGCTGTTATGCTAAAAATGGAAGCAATGCTAACTATGCTAAAATGCAAAATAATTAACTGGGTTAAAAGTGTTACTTGGTTGACTCAGCATGTACTTGTTAGCAGTTATGCTAACAATGCTAATGATGTTAAGGATGCTAATTATGTTAACTATGCTAAAATGTGAAGTAATTAACTGTGCTAACAGTGTTGTGTAGCTATATTAGCTGTAGCTATTTAGCCGTTATGCTAACAATGCTAGCAATGCTAACTATGCTAAAATGCTAAGTAGTTAACTGAGTTAACAGTGTTACTAAGTTAACTCAGCTAGTATTTGTTACCAGTTATGCTAACAATGCTAATAATGTTAATTATGCTAACTATGCTAAAAATGTGAAGTAATTAACTGTGCTTACAGTGTTGTGTAGCTATATTAGCTGAAGCTATTTACCAGTTTAGCATTGCTAGGTATGCTAAAATGCAAGCACACTTTTTGCATTTTCTGCGGGAATGCAGTCTAGTTATCTATGTAGTCAGTGCTGCTCTGTTAACCTAGCAAACGTTTGTTAGCCGTTATGTTAACAATGCTAGCTATGCTAACTATGCTGAAATGCAAAATAATTAACTGGGTTAAAAGTGTTACTCGGTTGACTCAGCTTGTTAGCAGTTATGCTAATAATGTTAACAATGCTAATTATGCTAACTATGCTAAAATGTGAAGTAAGTAACTGTGATAACATTGTTGTGTAGCTATATTAGCTGAGGCTATTTAGCCATTATGCTAACAATGCTAACTATGCTAAAATGCAAAGTAATTAACTGGGTTAACAGTGTTACTTGGTTAACTCAGCTAGTATTCGTTAACAGTTGTGCTAATAACGCTAATTATGCTAATAATGTTAATTATGCTAACTATGCTAAAATGTGAAGTAATTAACTGTGCTTACAGTGTTGTGTAGCTATATTAGTTGAAGCTATTTAGCAGCTATGTTAACATTGCTAACAATGCTAAAATGCAAGCACACTTTTTGCATTTTCTGCGGGAATGCAGTCTAGTTCTTCTTCTTCTTCTTCTTCTCCTGAACCAGATCTTTCAGACGTTACTATTCCTCAGGCTTTCGAGATAGAGACACCGTTCCAACTCTAAAACGACCGGCCCAGTTTGGACAAGACCGCCTACATTTCTGTATACCATACCTCTTGTCGTTTGTCCGTTATTGTCATTTTTCTGCAACTTTTTGGCCCATTGAAAATGAATGGCGGAATGTTCAGGCTGATGATGTCATAGTACACTGGTCCACTGTAGCAGCCAGAGTGAGCTCTGCCCTCACTCTAACCTCCACTTCGTTTTTTAATGATTAAAACTTAACCACTTAACCTATAAACTTGATTTAAAGTTTCTAAGAGAGGTCTGGGACCTGACTGTGACCTGTGTAAAATTCATGTGGCAACTACTTAAACTGTTTGAGGCAGGACAGTTTAAAAATGGTGTCAGACAGTCTATGGGATTTTGCCATACATTTCATCATCTTACTGTAAACAGGTCAGGGTGCATGTCTGAAGTTTTAAATGATCAAAACTCAACCGTTTAACCTAGAAACTTGATTTAAACTTTGTAAGAGAGGTCTGGGATCTGACTCACTGCGTTCACATGGTGGGATTGGTTTGGTTTGGGATTGGTTCACAACGGGTGGTCTGTCCCCCAAGTCCCTGTTCACATGCAGTTTGTCTAAGCGGATTCGGCGAGAGTTCCGGCTCTTTCCGCTACGCTAGGTGGGGGCGCTGTAGTCAACTTCTATCTTTCTATTATTATCTTTTAATACAAGGAACGTCTCTTCCACGCATAACTCTTGAACCACTCATCCGCTTGATCTCAAATTTGGACGGCGTCATCATAATGTTACCAGTGTGTGCAGTACCAAGTTTCGTGTTGTTTGGGCAAAAAATGCCAAAGATATCGGTCAAACCGTGCCGACCCAGCCATGACGACCCAGGCTGATAAGATTTACAATGCTAGCTGCTACAATGTTGGACATAACGCGACTAACGACACATAACTAAAATAATGGACATAACACGAGTAAACATTTGCCCACAACAAATCTGCTACGTAGGTAAGATGTATCTTATCGTATACGCAACAGCAGACTACAGCACTGCACACATATGCCTACAGTGCATACAGACGACACGTAGAGGAGACTGAACTTTTCACCTCTCATTCCGGTTATTCCACATAGCAAAACAGTGGCTAAAGAAAATCTTACAAGTCAGTCAGTGCAAATGTATTTACATAGCCTTCTCCTTTCACCTGATATTATTACCCACTTAAACAATAAGGTGGTCTAAACAAAAACGTAATACTCTGGCACATCTTCTATGGGCTCTGCACTGTTCCTACTAAATAAAGACAATAAACAAACTTTCTGGCGGCATACGAACATGGTTTTCCAGGAGTTTGACGCATTCGCGTACGTGTTGTGCATTCTGCTGTGTTAGAAAGTCTGTATGAAGGAACAAACTGCGTTTTTTATTTCGTTGATACATGCGCAATACATGAAAACCAATCCGATCCCGTTCACATGGCAGTCGAAGTGGTTTCGAAAGAGCCCAGGCCTGGAGTCGCAACGGGATAAGGAAAACCAATTCCAAACCAAACCAATCCGCGTTCACATGAAGCTGGTACGATCCCAAACCACTTCCAAGTGGTTTCGACTTGTCCATGTGAACGCACTCACTGTGAGCTGTGAAATTTTGATGTGGCAACTACTTAAACTTTTGAAACAGGACAGTTTAAAAATGGTGAAAGAGAGGCAGACAATACTGTGGCAGTTGCACCTGGACCAACTGCCATTTTTTAAACGTGGAATGTTCAGGAATAGAACTCTTGAGTGATGTCATAATATCCATGCCATGGCCTGCATAATGTTCTGCCATGGGAGTGTATTGCAGCCTATAGTAGTTATCTCTAGTAGTTATCTATGTAGTCAGTGCTACTCTGTTAACCTAGCAAACGTTTGTTAGCCGTTATGCTAACAATGCTAGCTATGCTAACTATGCAAAAATACAAAATAATTAACTGGGTTAAAAGTGTCACTTGGTTGACTCAGCTAGTATTCGTTAGCAGTAATGCTAACAATGGTAATAATGCTAACAATGGTAATTATGCTAACTATGCTAAAATATGAAGTAATTAACTGTGCTAACAGTGTTGTGTATCTATATTAGCGGAGGCTATATAGACATTATGCTAACTATGCTAAAATGCTAAGTAATCAACTGAGTTAACAGTGTTACTTATACCATGTATCGACTGACACGGTGCCGGTGCCGGTTCCGTGCCGGTGCCGTATCTAGCACCGGTTCCACGCATTTCGACCAACACAGGACTGGTGCCGGTGCCCAAAAAAAACGGCACCGCCGGCTCCGGGAAGTTCCTGGGCCAGAGTTGGGCACCACAAACGTCACAGAGGTTGTTTCTACAGCAACGCTTTTTTTTGCAACCGCAGCCAGCAAATATAATTGTTTTTAGCTTTAGCGACAGCACCAAAATGGCTAGCAACAACATCGAAGACAAAACTGTGGTCCCATGGACAGTAGACGAAATCAACGCTTTATTAGCAATATGGTCGTCCGTGGAGGTGCAGGAAAAACTTTTTGGGGCAGTGAGAAAGGCTAAAATATATGGGGAAATTAGAGACCAATTGGCTGGGGTGGGCTACCACAGAACCATGGACCAAATCATAAACAAATTAAAGAAAATGTCACGGTGCTCCATTGGGGTTTTTTGGCAGTGCTGTGTTTTTCCTTTGTTTTCCCCCGAGCACATTATTAGTTTGAATTATTCTCCCTACACCCTGCACTGCCTCAATAATCTCCTTCACCTGGGTTTCCTTGTTCGGTCTTGATTTGCCCCGCCCACCTGCCTTGTCTCCTTGTCTTGTCAATCTGTCCCAGCTGCCAGTCTTGTCTCCTTGTTACTTGTTAATCGGTTCTGATTTAGTTCACCTGTCTGCCTCGTCTCCTTGTCCTCTGATTATTCCCAGCACCTGCACTCCCTCGTTTACCCTCGTTAACTCCTTGGTTTTCTGCACTATTTAAACCCTGGTTTTTCAGTCATCCTTGTCGGTTCGTTTGCCACTCACGGTATGTTTTCACGGCACTCTGCTCCTGACTCTGTCTCGTCCTGTCGGTCTTGTTTTCCTGTTTTCCTGCCTGTTTTGAGTTTTTGATTCTAGTCCCAGTGTTTCCCAGTATCGTGTTTCGTTCCATGGATTCTGTCTTGCCTGTGTCTTGTGCCTGTCCTGTTTTTGTCAGTCTGGTCTCCAGTGTGTTCCGTCTCCTGTTTTTGGACTGTTTGCATGGCTACAACTCGGACTGTCCCTGACAACGCTGCTAGCTCCAGCCCTCGCCTACCGATCCGGTTCACCGGTGACGATTCGTCTGCCAGTGGCTCAGGTGGTAGAGCGGCGGACTACCACCCCTGGAGTTGCGGGTTCAATCCCCGCTCAGCCCAGCGTCACGAGTCCTGCCTGCCTGCCCAGTTTTGTTTCCTGTCTCTGTTCCGTGTTCCTGTCTGCCCTGATCCTGACCTGGCGGCCGACACCGGCCGCTCCTGTTCCAGTCCTGTCCACCCTGACTCTGTTCCTGTCTGCCCAGCCCTGATCCTGACCTGGCGGCCGACGCCGGCCGCTTCGGTTCCAGTCCTGTCTGCCCTGCACCCTGACTGTGTTCCTGTCCCCAGCTGTCTCCTGTTACCCTGTCTGTGTTCCTGTGTGCTCTGTCTGCTTGGACTGACTCCTGGCGTTGACGTGGACCTCATCCCGGACTACGCTGCATCTCCAGCCCTCGGCTACCGATCCGGCTCACTGGCGACGACTCGTCTGCCAGTGGCTCAGGTGGTAGAACAGCAGTCTACCACCCCTGGAGTTGCGAGTTCAATCCCCGCTCAGCCCAGCGACACGAGCCCTGCCTGCCTGCCCAGTCTTGTTCCCCGTCTCTGTTCCATGTTCCTGTCTGCCCTGTTCCTGACCCGGCGGCCGATGGCAGCCGCTTCTGTTCCTGACCCGGCGGCTGGCGGCGGCCGCTTCTGTTCCTGACCCGGCGGCCAACGGCGGCCGCTTCTGTTCCAGTCCTGTCTGCCCTGACTCTGTTCCACTCTGCCCCTGTGTGCCCTGTCCAGTGTCTGTCTACGTGTTTATTGTTAATAAATGGCCTCTGGGGCTACGTTAACGCAATTGGGTCCACTCCTGTTTTGTCTGCTTTCCTGGTTCCTGTATCCGTCCCCGTGACAGAAAATAAAAAAGGAATACCGGGACTATAAAGCTAACCTGGCGAAAAGCGGTGCTGGGAGGAGCACGTTTAAAAGCGGCATTAATATAAATTTATTGGACAATGTGTTGGGGAAAAGACCGGCCAATCAAACAGATGGAGCCCTCAACTCAGCCGTTGCCGCTACTTCTGGGCAGACTGCTACTGCTACGGAGATACTGGAGGCGATGTGCAGCGACCCATCTGGATATGGTACGAGTTATCTATGTTTGTGTGAAATGCTTTTCGTTTAAGATCTTTAGATGATGGATTTAGTCATGAAATGTTGTAATCATGGTATTGCCTACGTTTTGATTAGCAAACAAGTTTGTACTGCCAGGTGTTAGCTTGCTTCTGTTGCTATGGTTTTATGACGCTGTTGTAAGCAGGACTTAAAATAAACTATTTTCCTCACCAACCTCTAGTGGTTTTCCCGAGTCATTGAACTAAAATACAAACAATTAATGTACAAGGAGTGCACAACAGATACATTATAGGATACTGTAATGTGTCAGAATAAGCTGCCGAAGCGACTAGACTTAAATTATGGTGCTAGCCAATGATGTAATCCTAAACTGAATTGTCTGAATAGCTCAGCACAATTAACGTTGCATTGTAATAGTTGTGTTTTTTTCTGTATTAGACAATACATATGACTTGGATGTCTCCGCAACCGAGCTCTGTAGTACACCAACACCAACACCATCACCATCACCAACACCACCAACAACAAACAGTGGATCTAGGAAGGGTGAGGGACCATCTGACTACCTGATGTTTTTGTTTAGTCACACTGATCATAAGTTACAACAAATAACACAGACAGTTGTATATTTTTCTCATTTGGCCTACAATCTAAAGAAACGTAGGCCATGTACCTCCCAAAAACTGAAATACTGGTCTGTCTTGCCAAGCCTGTCTGGGAAATACACTTAATTCAGTAGCCTACATAGTTGTAGCATATCCAGATCCAAGTCATGGATGTTTTACAAGAACATGTATACATAACATGTATACAAAACATGGATGTTTTACAAGAACATGAAATACATAAAAAAAAACTGATGATGAGCAAACTGAAATGGAAGATTTTATTTCCCCTAGGAAAGAGGAAGTCACAGCAGGATCTCCTGGAATATATGGAGAGGATGGAGGAGCAGAGGGACAGGAGGTTTCTGGAGCAGACCCAGCAGTTAAATGAGGCATTCCTAACAAGAATGGACACCACTAACACTGCTTTGGTGGCTCTCTTGGGACGTATTGTGACCGCAATAGAAAAAAAATAGACATTTAATTTGTTATAAATGCATTTAATATATTTAATATTTATTGTTGTATGTATTTATTAATATACTAATGTTTATTTATTTATATTTATAAATGACACCTCATATTTATAATTATAGAACTAATAAATATAGAACTGATAAAAAAAGATACATATAGTTTCTGTGTGTTTGTGTCATGTCATTATCTCACTCATTGGCATTGAAATGGCGCATTAATGCAGCTCTTACGTCTGCTCCCTCTTGCTGGCCACGCTCAGGTAATGCTGTAAGTGGAGGTTGCATGTGTGTGAGTGTGTCTGCAATGTCTTCAGGACATCTGTCCCCATTGTCCTCACACATGTTGTGCAACACACAGCAAGTCAAAACCATTTTTTTCACCATTTCCAATTTACAGTCATTTCGTTTCATTAAACATCTCCATCTTCCTTTCAGTCGCCCAAAGGCCGTTTCCACAACAGAGCGTGCACTGCTAATTTTGTAATTGAATCTTTGCTGCTCCTGTGTCAGCCTACCCGTGTCAGAAAATGGCTTCATCAGCCATGTCTGCAAAGGATACGCTGGGTCCCCAATTAGAAAATGTCCTATTTCATGTCCAGCAATGTTTTGTTTCTGCATGTTTAGAATTTGTCCATCCCCCAATCTTTTCCATAACTCAGACTGTTTGAGTACTCTTGCATCATGCACACTCCCCGGAAACCCCACACACACATCCCAAAACTGCCCTTTCCCATTCACCACACCCTGCAACACTATGGAGTGCCACCCTTTTCTGTTGAAGTAGTCACTGGCATAATCCTCCGGTGCTATTACTGGTATGTGGCTCCCATCAATAGCGCCCACACATTGCGGGACACCCCATCGTTCTTTAAAAAAGGCAGCCATTTCCACAAATTTATCGCCATCTGGCACAGGTAAGTGAACTGGAAGCAGAACTTGTATGACTGCCTCACAAGTTCAGTACCGTGCTTACTCCCACTCCAAATAGATGGCTGATGGTGCGATATTCACTATTGGTGGCCAGCTTCCACAATGCCATACCTACTCTTTTTTCCACAGGAATACACAGCCTATAATTTGTGTCCCTCCTGCCAATTGTGGGTCCGAGACGACGGCACATGTAGTCAAATGTCTCTGGAGAGACTCTGAAATTCTTCATAAATTGACTACGGTTAAATGTTGGCACTATTACATCCCACCAATGGGATGTACGTGGGTGTCTCCAAACCACAGGGGACGCTCGTCTCTGGAGCCACAGCATCTAGTAACAGATAAACCATATACTAAAATATATACCCAGGTAGGCTAATTGCAATAATATTATAGGTGTCTAGGTAGGCTACTTTCAACTTTCAATCCAGAAAAAAATGTCATTTCAATGACACAAGCAGTTGTATTTATCACTATGTATCATTATCTTATGCATTAGAATTACAAAGTAGGGAGGGGGGTTGGCAATAGGTTATAGGCCTGGTATATTAATGTGGTATGTAGTATAGTAGGCTAGTGTAAAAGGATGTAATGTCTGCAATTGAACTCTAATATAATGCAAGTGTACAGTTAGTGTTGTGCAGGCTACTGTGGTGTCTTAGATGTGTGCAAGATGTGCGAAGTCCGTAAGGTGATAATTCAACGTTCGGATAGTAGGCTAGGCTACTCTTGAGTAGGCTAGATGTCTTGCAGAGCTCCGCTCATGAAGTGTAAAGTCGGAAATTTATCCGCGTAGCCTACGGGGTCATTGTTCTTCCATATTTATTTAGGTAGTTACGTTGTTACAAATAGTAACTTACTGTAGCCAACCTTACGATTGGACCAGTGATTTAGGGGCGTGTCGATAGCCCATTCACAAATCTTAGCTTCACACCAGCTAGAACAAAAAGGCTCGGACTCTCCAGTCCTGCCGCAATGAAATTAGGCATATCAACTGTCCGACACTTATTCTGGATTGAAAGTAGGATAGGCTACCCTTAAGATAATGATACACAGGGCAACCTATCATTGCCTTTAGGCTTATTACGATTCGTAACACGTACCCGACGTCTAGTAGACAATCTTCGCCTGTGATGCAGCCTGTTAAGGGTGGTTAGACGTAACCACTCTTCGAGGTGCAGTTGAATAAACAACTGAATAATGCTGGCCAGCAAAACAAAATACAGGTTTTGATCCGCCATGACTATGTAGCTAATAGATGATCTGTGGACGTTACAGAGACAGTGAAATGATTATTCTAGAATCTAGATCGTCTCGCGCACGTAACATTCCAACCAGTGCTGAAGCCTATGGAAATGCGGGCAGGTGCCGGTGCCGGTGCCGGACCAAAGTCAGCTCGGCACCGGCACCGGCACGGCCCTGGTCGAAAAGAGATATTAGTTAACTCAGCTAGTATTTGTTACCAGTTATGCTAACAATGCTAATTATGCTAACTATGCTAAAAATGTGAAGTAATTATCTGTGCTTACAGTGTTGTGTAGCTATATTAGCTGAAGCTACTTAGTAGTTGTGTTAACATTGTTAGCAATGCTAACTATGCTAAAACGCAAGCACACTTTTTGCATTTTCTGCGGGAATGCAGTTTAGTTTTGGTTGTAACTGTTGTAAATGCAAAATGTCTTAGTTCCTGGAAAAAACATTACAACTTAAATGGTAAAATAAAGCATGGTGGACTGCAGAACATTTATGTAATCACTGGATCATGTATTCACTTTGGATAGACTCAAAGAGTCCATCTCAAATTAGAGAGCTGATGTTATGTCATTCCTTAAATGCAGGTACAAATGCAATGCTTGATAAGCATCATCTGGAAGATGCAGCTGTGACTCTACCATCAGAAAGTTGCAGATGTTGTAGATGTCTGGGTCACATGGCACTGTTTGTCGAAATGTGCAATCATGCCGACACAGATGTAGAATTCCATTGATTCCCTTCTGAGGAAGCCCCACCAACTCTCTATCCTTTGATTCGCTGTGCTTGCCCCTTCAATGTAGCTGTCAATACCAGAGCCATCGTGAATGTTTCGACAGAGAAAACGTTGAAAGTCTCTGACTTTAACATTCTCTGTGCCACGGTCACCTCTGACAATCCGTGGACAGCCACCTAATCTCTGGACTGACTCCATGTAGTAGCCTCCAATGACTTTTGGATCACTGCTGGTGGTATATGCATTCATCCAAATTATTTTTCGGGAAAACCCATCAATGCAGCCGTTAATGCAGATACCAAAGGGTTTCAGTTTATCATAAGAATCCAAATGCCAAATGTAATTGGGTCCTTTTGCAAAATAGCTGCGGCGATGGAGCCGTCTCCTTCCTCTAAGTTCAACTTCTCTTGGGTCAAGTTCTTTAAGGATTAAGCGTATTGTTTCCTTCTTGATGTGTAGTCCATTCTCTTTGCATTTTGTGTACATCCACCTGTACCCACAGAGCTGGCCAGATGTTTGTAACTGTTCATGAATGAAATTAACAACACGATCCAATGTGGTGTATCCCTTGCGTCGAAACAGACCATGAAACTTCAAAATTCGTTTAAGATGTCTTTCAGACAAGATATAACCATGGCGACTTGCAAGTAATGCAACAATGTCTTTGTAATGAAGCCCTAGTTCAAAATAAAGACGCACTAGTTCATGAACAGTCATGTTTGTATGGTCTACCTGAACAGTTACCTTCAGTTGGACAGTTACCTGCAGTTGGTCTGCTTTCTGGTGCGCACTAGAAAGTTTCTGGTGCCCACTAAAAAGTTTCTGGTGCGCACAAGAAAGTTTCTGGTGCGCACTAGAAAGTTTCTGGTGCGCACTAGAAAGTTTCTGGTGCGCACGAGAAAGTTTCTGGTGCGCACGAGAAAGTTTCTGGTGCGCACGAGAAAGTTTCTGGTGCGCACCAGAAACTTTCTTGTGCGCACCAGAAACTTTTTAGTGGGCACCAGAAACTTTCTCATGCGCACCAGAAACTTTCTAGTGCGCACCAGAAACACTTCCATTTTTTTTCTTTCACCATGTCCCTTTAGGGGCTCCGTAGAATTGCACGGTTTTGTTTTATAAAATAAAAGGCAAACACTTCTCTACAAACGCTCGTGGATTTTTGGAGGTACTTTTTTTGGTACCCTTCACCCCTATGTCCAGTCTGCTGGCATCCTGCTATAGAGGAGCCCGATTGGCTTTTTCACACTGCAATACTGTTCACCTGATGCTCCTGGGGTCTGGTACCACAGTGTGTGTTTCAACACTGGTTTTATACCAACATTGGGTGTTGTAAGCAATCAAGAAAAGTTGGAACACCTATAGAAAGTAGTAGCACTATCTGTCAAGGCTGATTTAACCTTCATTGCTGCTGATCAGGTGACCCACTTTGTGTTCCCTGAAAAAGGCCTTTTTGTATAATTCTAAAATGTACACTATTTTTCGGTTTTGGGTAACCAAATCTTTTTTTTCACCTCTGGCTGTTCAATACTTACTTTTGTACCACTTCAGGGTATTCATTGAAGTTTCACTACTTGAATTGCAATAAATAACTGGAAAAATTAGGGTGTTCCGATAGTGTATATATAATAGATAGAACACATTCTTGTTCCCAAAGAATAGTAGAACACAAGAGACTTTATAAAAACAAACATTTTTTCCTTAGGTTTCATTGATCATTCCTATATTTTCTAAAAAGTGGCCCAATTTACCTGAATTCACCCTACATATACTTCAGGATGTGAACATCCCTGGAAACAAAAACTTTGGATATGTGAAATAAACCATTTCAGACATATAGCTTTCGGAAAAAAGTGGTCTTGTGGCACATATTGCCCCCGGTGTAGGGTAAGTTCTACCTTTATGGAGAATATGTTGGGGTAAATTATGCCAGTGATTACTTAAGTAAAACAAAACATTTTAATCTCATAAACTGTAATATTATATAAAAGCAATACAAATTCAATACAAAATTAGTCATTTAAGGATTATTTAGATATAGTCACCCTGTCACGGTGTTCCTTCTGGGTTTTCTGGTAGTGCTGTATTTTTCCTTGCCACCGCTATTTCCCCCTAATCACATTATGAGTTTCAATTATTCAGTCTACACTCCGCTCTCCTCTCACGGCCACGCTAATTTTCTTCACCTGTTTCCGCTCTCGTTTTCCCCTTATCTGATCATCACTCTAACCTGCACCGCCCTTCTATTTAAACCCTCATGTTTTCCTCCTTGTCAGTTCGTCTACTAACCATGGTGTGTTTTTCTCCACGGCCAGCACTTAGACTCCTGACTGCCTTTTTGTGACCCCGTCTGTCTAGTTCCGTACCTGTTCCCCGTAGTCTGTGCCTTTTTGTCTAAAATGAAGAATATCACATAGTTTTAGTATTAAAGTGTAAGAGTACAATATATAATTTCAATCAAATAACATGTTGAAAAATAACCATAAGATGTCACAGAGCGCTGGAACCAGGGAAACAGGACAGAACAGGAGAGGACCCAATTGCGTCGGGTCAGGAACAGAAGCAGCCGCCAGGTCAGGAACAGAAGCAGCTGCCGTCGGCCGCCGGGTCAGGAACAGAGCAGACAGGAACACGGAACAGAGACGGGGGACAAAAACTGGGCAGGCAGGACTCAGTGGTGCTGGGCTGAGCGGGGATCGAGCCCGCAACTCCGGGGGTGGTAGATGGCAGCTCTACCACCTGAGCCACCGGCAGATGAATAGTTGACAGTAAGCCGGATCGGTGGCTGTGGGCTGGAGACCGGAGCATAGTCAGGAACCGTCCGAGTCGTAGCCATGGGCAGCAGACAAGGCGTAGTTGGGGTACCGGTCCGGGTCGAAGCCATGCAGTCAGTCCAAACAGAACACGGAACATACTGGAGACAGGACTGACAAAAACAGGACAAAACACAAGGCACAGGCACGACAGAATTCGCGGAACAAAACAGGACACGATACTGGAAAACACAGGAACTAGACTTGAAACTCAAAACAGGCAGGAGAACGGGAAACAAGACTGACAAGGACAAGGCAGAGCTGGGAGTCAGAATGCTGTGAAACATACCGGGGATAGCAAACGAACCAACCAGGAGGGAGTGGAAAACCAGGGTTTAAATAGTGCTGAAACTAAGGAGCTAAACGAGCGTAAAGGAGGGAGTGCAGGTGTGGCTGATAATTACGGGAACAAGGATACAAGGTGAAACAGATTAACAGGGCAACAAGGAAACAAGGCAGACAGGTGGGGCAAATTTAACAAAGAACAAGGAACAAAGATTCACAGGTGAGGGAGATTGTGGCAGTGCAGGGTGTAGAGAGAATAATTGAAACTAATAATGTGATCAGGGGAAAACAAAGGAAAAACAGCACTGCCAAAAAAACCCAACGGAACGCCGTGACATAAGATCATGCTAAATGTATAGTCTCATTGTGTAGCCTACTAAAGCACTAAAACAAGTCTGAAATGTTTTCAAACTTGTCTGTGATTGTTCAGACACAATAAAAAAAACTTGATCATAGAAATTTTGACAAAGTCATATGACCTAAAAACTTTTTTGATGAGTCATTTAAGAAAAACTGTTTTTGTACACCTAGCTTTGACGGGAAACATTGCACCCTGTGACGAAATGTCACAAAAGTTGGTGCACATAAAAAGAAAGCTGTTCAGAGTTGTCATGTCAACTTTGACCAAATATGAGTAATTAGAAGCCGAGATATGAACCTTTGAAGAATTTTAAGCTATGTTTTGAATTTTGATTGACATGTAACTTTGAAACAGTCCATCTCAAGATAAATCCTTTGATAACTTTTTGTCACCATTGTCTGTAGATGACATGTACCAAATTTGGTGAGAGTCACATGACGAGTTCATTTACTTTCACTTTCGCAATTTTAAAATTTCCCGGAAATTATTTTCATTGGAAGTGGCCATTAACCAGTGTTGTCAATGTGGGAGGGTCAACAGATTTCACGACAAAAAAAATTGGTTGTAAACATAAGCGTTGTGTAGATAATAGGCAAAATTATGTTTTATACAATTACAGTGCCCCCTATGGGCCAAATTGTATGCCATGTGCTGTGCTTTCAGAGGTCTTTGTGCTGATCGCGCATGACATATTTTGTGCAGTTCACACCTTCTCGATCCAAGGTCTTGGCAATGCAAAATCCCCATTTTTGCATTTAATCATATAATTAGGTGGCGCTATGCTTCAAGTGAATGTTTATGGGCTGGGTCGATATACCTCTGTAACACCAGCATACTAACACAAAATCCTTGTTTTGGGAAAAAATGTTGACAAGTTATTTAACAAAAACTTTTTTGGACACCTAGCTTTGAAAAGAAACATCGCCCCCTGTGAGGAAATGTCACAAAATTTGGTGCACATGAAAAGAAGTCTGTGTAGAGTTGGCATATCAATGTTGGCCAAATTTGAGCAATTAGAAGCCAAGATATGGTATTTTGCTGAATTTTAAGCTATGTTTGAAATATTCATTGACATGTAACATTGAAACAGTTAATCTCAAGATAAATCCTTTGATAACTTTTTGTCATTATTGTCTGTAGATGACATGTACCAAATTTGGTAAGATTCACATGAATGGCCTATGATGAGTTCATTTGGTTTCGCCTTTGTGATGTTAAAATTTCACGGAAATTCTTTTTGCTAGAAACGGGCGTCAACCAGTGTTTTCTATGCGTGAGGGTCAATAGACGACCAAAAAAATGTGGTTGTAAACCTTACCGTTCTCTAGATAATAGTTTTGTATAATTACAGGGCCCCCTATGGGCCAAATTTTATGGCATGTGCTGTGCTTTTAGAAGTCTTTGTGCTGATTGTGCGTGGCATATGTTGTGCAGTTCCCACCTTCTTGGTCCAAGATATTGGCAATCCCAATTTTCGCATTTACCCATATCACTAGGTGGTGCTATGCTTCAAGTTAATGTTCATGGGCTGGGTCAATACGCCTCTGTAACATCAGCATACTAAAACAAAATCGTTGTCTTGGGAAAAATTGTTGACAGGTTTTTAAAAAAAAAACTATTTTTGGACACCTAGCATCGACAAAAAACATCGTCCCCTTTGACAAAATGTAAAATTGATGATCATGATAAGAAAGCTGTTTAGAGTTGGCATGTCAATTTTCACCACATTAGAGCATATAGAAGCCAAAATATGGACTTTTGAAGAATTTTAAGCTATGTTTCAAATTTTCATTGACATATAACTTTTAAACGGTTTATCTCAAGATAAATCCTTTGATAACTTTTTGTCACCATTGTGTGTAGATGACATGTACCAAATTTGGTGAGATTCACATGAATGGCCTATGACGAGTTTGTTTGGTTTTGTTTTCGAGATGTTAAAATTTCATGGGAATTGTTTTTGTTGAAAGTGGGCGTCGACCAGTGTTTTCAATGCGGGACGGTCAATAGATTTCACAACAAAAAAGAACTGCTTGTAAACATTACTATTCTCTAGATAATAGGCAAAACAACATTTTGTATAATTACAGCGCCCCCTATGGGCCAAATGTTATGGCATGTGCTGTGCTTTTAGAGGTCTTTGTGCTGTTCGTGCATTACATATTTTGTGCAGTTCCCACCTTCTCGGTCCAAGATATTGGCAATATAAAATCCCATTTTTTGCATTTACCCATATCACTAGCAGGGACGTGTGGTGAGCTCTGTGGCTGGTGAGGCACTGACTTTTTCTAAATCAGATTTTCAAATATACACCAAATATTTGCTAGATACCGATAAGTTTCATATATCATTGCAGCATTATTTATATGAGGTACATATTTTAAGATGCATCTTTGGCCAAGGAAGAATGAAAAATGAATGGGGTTTCAATCGCCTACTTCTACAAGAACAACACAGAACACACTACAGCGGGTACCATACACAAAACGAAACAAAACAAAGCACCACGGCGCACAAATCACAAAGCACCACGACAGATGCGCACAAACCACAAAGCACCACGGCGGACACGTCAGCACCAGACAGAAGCAAGACAGAACAGGCCCGTTGATGTCTCCAAGTGTCGCGCAAGCGTCTCGTCCCAGTCAGCAAAAGCATTCACAAGTTCGACATAATTCCCACGATTCGAAGAGCTAGTAGTCTCATCATCACCGCGAAACGCCAATTCCTGTTTGGCTAAGAAGCAGGTTGTGTCAATGAGACACTTCAATAGCTCCCTGTTTTCCTTCACCTTAGCATTGTGCTGGCTAATATTTAGCCGGTACTGTTTGTTTAGAGCAGTATCTATTCGTGAAGTCCCAAATGTTTGTAAAGCAATTTGGCTTTGAATGTGGGTAGCTGAGCATTCGTGTTTCAGAAGGCTTCTCGGTAGGTTTTTTAGGTCACAAAATCCCATGCTAGTCCAGACATTCTCACTGGTTGCGAACAAGAGACATGGATAACAGAAAAGGCGGTTTCTTGTAGCACAGCCAATCTTTTCGTTTGTACCACTCACTTTGAAGCAATCGTGTTAGCTTCTGCCCAGTCCTTTGAAGTAGATCCTTTAGCTCTGGCGTTGGTCGTCCATTCTTTATCAAGTCCCGTTTTCCTTGAAAGTCCAACTTTGAAAATCCTTTCAGTTTAGCTATTGCATCCTGATCCTCCATGGTTTTAGATGAAGCCAACAATAATACGACAGCGGTTTTACTTAAACTTTACGTAACGTAACCTAGTAACCAAAACTGAGCTCACGTAGGCTACGCCCTCTACTGCGGCAGAGTTACTGCCTGCCTCACCTCGTGTCTTTTCAGTTCTGCTTTATGTCAAATTGTTAACACGGTATAAGTGAAACACATACGTAAAAAATATAACAAACTAGATGTACCGCATAGCGGTACATGGTACCGCAGTGTATTGAGTTCGCCAACGTACGTCAGTGCGCATTCGAAAACACAGTGCATTATGGGGCGACGGGGCAGCCTGGCAACCGAAGCGTAGCGTCTCGATCAGCTGTCAGCTGTCAACTGCGCCCTCTCGCTGCTACTTATTTGAGTGCTACACACCTGTTAAGAGACTCAAATGGACCGGAGAAAGGAGAAAGATGATTGCCTTTATCGCGACAAACTCAATGGCAAAGCCAAAGCGCGGTATTTAGAGAAAATTAAACCTCTCAAAGGACTCGACCCGCTTGAGCATATGGAGTGGACATCTAATTTTAGCCTCCTACCGAACTTCATTCATGCACATATTTACAACTACATGATCCTTGGTGTGAGTGCCTATACTCACGAAATATTTAGTAATGTTAGATCTCTCCAGCAAGCTCAAGAACAGTTTACCAACGGATGGGTGCAGGACCTAGAAATCTGCAAAGTGGACCAGAAAACCGTCGTACGCACCAAGGTAAGCTATATGCTATTGATAGCAAGCTAGCTGTACAGGATTTCTGAAAACTAAACTGCTGGTGATGATATTTTTTTTAGTTTTGTTATATAGCAAACATACAATATACTACTCACCACCACTGCCGTTAAAGCTTTTAGTCTGGTGCGGGTTCTGAATAGAAAACTCATTAACTTCTAGTGTCTATTTGCTACTGAGTTTGCGAAGTGCTCAATCCATACTGAATGCTAGGAGCGGACAGTGGAGATGTAAACAAAACCTACGGGTCTTGATTCCTGTCAAAATAAAAGCTTGATATGCATAAGACCTTTTTACAGAAGGCTATGGGTGTCGATGAAGTTCATGTTAGAAGCTTTTCTGATGTTGTAACATAGCAACATCAGAAAAGCTTCTAGGGTACTCTTGTGTAACCCTTAATTTATGTAATTCTTAAAACAAAAATGCTGATTTTTCTGATAAAAACATTCTGTTTTTATTGTTTATAGGTTAATCATTCCATGCGTCTGAGTCAAAAGCCTCTTCAGCCGTGGGTGATTTTGAAATCCAGTGGGGAGGTGGAGAGTGCTCACTGTACCTGCATGGCTGGTGTTGCTGAGAAGTGCGTTCATGTGGCTGCCCTGCTCTACAAAATTGACACTGCTGTAAGATTGCGTGGCAATGTGACACCTACAGATGTAGAGGCCTACTGGATGATGCCTTCCAATGTCAACAAGGTCCAAGGAGTGCCCGGTTACAGCATTGACTACACCACTAGTGTCGCTAGAAAAAAGGCACTTGACCAGTCCATTGCTGAGCAAGACAGCAGAGCACCCACAATTCGCACCCGCTCTAGTGGCAGGTTAGTACCAGCACAGCGCACACTAGGTGACTTGAAGGCCCTCACAGACCTGATGCACACTCACAGGTCTGCGCTGTGTTCGGTGATGGAGGACTACTGCCACCTTTACGCAGACCCTGTTCAGCCGTGCATCCTGCCAAAGTCCCTTCTGCGCCTCCGTGATCCACAAATGGATGGCCGTGATTTGTCAGTCCTGCGCCAACACTGTAGGGGTCTGACACATCTGACTGCAGTGTCACACACAGAAGCAGCAGCATTGGAGAGCAAAACAAGACAACAACACAAATCTGATCTTTGGTATACAGCACGAGCAGGAAGGATAACGGCTTCTAACATCCATGCCATTGTGTCCACCTCTATATCCAAACCAGCTCTATCAACGGTAAAAAAGGTGTGCTATCCCCAACAGAACAGACAGACAGACAATGTCCCAAAGCCCATCCAATGGGGGAGAGACCATGAGGACACAGCACGAGACTCCTACGTCACTCAGAATGAGCTGCGGCACCTGGAAATGAAAGTGGAGTGCTGTGGTTTTATCATTAATCCTTCCTTCCCTGAACTAGGTGCAACTCCTGATGCACTAGTCTGCTGCACATGCTGTGGGAAAGGCTGTGTAGAAATAAAATGTCCTTACAAGCACCGTGATCACAACATCCTACAGGCCTGTATAGACAAGGACTTTTGCTTGCGGCTAAACAATGGAACGCTTGAGCTGAAACGGACACATAAGTACTACAAGCAAGTGCAGACTCAGATGTTTGTGACTGGCTCACAATTCTGTGACTTTGTGGTGTGGACAACAAAAAGCTGCGTCATTGTGCGTGTCATGCCTGATGAAGCCCTATGGGAAACAACACTTTTGCCAGTGGCACAGGACTTTTTCTATAAGGTTGTGTTACCAGAGCTTGTTGCCTGTCATTATACTAGACCTTCCACCGTGTCACAGGCAGGTCAGAAACAGGCACATGAAGACACAGTAGAGGAGTAATGATGTGTAGTGCCATATGCCTCATTACCTATGTTAAGGGTTTTAACATCTCTTTTGAATAATAATTAAAAAAAATAAAAAAAAACATACTGTTATGAATTGACCATAATTGTAATTAGTTGTATTTGATGTAATATATATTTCTGTACACTGATATTTATATACTTTTATTTATATATCTGCACTTGCTAGTATCAATATTTCAATTGTTCATGTGACTTTGCACCTTTATTCCCCTTTTCGGCAAACAAATACAGAGGCAGAAATCAAGCAAAACTCTGAGATTTATTTGATATGAGAAAAAGCAATGTTTGTATTAAAAGCTAACGCAAATGTAAATTAACAACAGACAAACATACATATATACATTTCTTTTCCAACTCACTGTACAGTAACCTATTAGATAATTTACATTCAAAATGTTGGCTTCATAACAACACTTGGGCACATATTGGTAAGAGCACAGGAAACGGCCACAATCTTATCTAGCAAAGTCATGTCCTCGCCTTCAAGTGGGACCACGAGGCCCAGACGGATGGTGTCATTTAAAAAGGTGTACTTGGATCGCATACACCCAATCACTCTCTCCACATGTATCCTCACATGGGCCAGCTTCCTGGTCTCCTCCACATCTTTAGCATCCAGTTGGCTGCGACCCCTTGTAAAGGCAGGCATTTTTAGTGTGGCACCTACCAGGGCAACACTCTCTTTCACATCAAACCCTCGATCTGCCAACACAAGGTCTCCAGGTGAGAGCTTTTGAAGGAAGCCGCTGTTCTCTGTAATGCGTTTGTCACTGGAACGCCCCCCCCCATCCTTTGGAAATAAAGGATATGGTTCCTTGTGGTGTAATGCCAATTAGGTATTTCATAGTGTGCCTACCTTTGTAGTTGGAGTAAGTTTCTGCTCTTGCCCGTAGATTTTGTGGTTTCTCGATGAAAAGCTCAAAGCAGTCAATGATTATTGTTACCCGATTTCCAAACATCTCTACGAATTGCTTTCACCTCCGAGTGGCCAAGGTTCAGAGAGGGTGCCCAGTCGGGATCACATTCTAGCATCTCATAGGCAGGCTTGCCTGCAAAGACAAAAACAAAACATTTTAGCCTGAAGGAAAGCTGAATACTAAGTTATTAATTACTGAAAGACCATGCCACATATTAAAAGATATTAGGCTAGTATGTCTCAAAATCAAAGCAATTACCCCAATTAACCTATCAGTGACATCAAATCCTTACACCAACGTGAACAGTAGGGGAGAGCCGTGACGAATGAAACACGGGACGTAAGAAACACAGCTATTTTCTCAAAAACAATACACATCTGAAACATCATATGTCGTCAGCACATTCAGCATGCAAGACTTCACAACCCTGTGAAATCTCGTGCCGTGACGTTACTGCGTTCAAACGTTATCTCCGCGAGACTGTTTTTTGATATCGGAAAGTAAAATATTACCTACTGGTAGTTTTTTTGTGATGAAAAATCATTGCGTGTTTCATTCGTGCCGACAATGAGGGACGATTGTAACAAACGACACCTTGCATTCAAAGTTAAAAATGAACGTGATTTCTTATCGGATGTGTTAAATTACACCAGTAACTAATAGAATACACTTGTATGTTGATGACCATATGGCAAAATAAATCTAATTTGCTTCACTGTCTTTGAAAATAACCGTTAAGTAAAAAGTGTTTCATTCGTCACGGCTCTCCCCTATGTCAGTTCTGTGTTAACCAGAGTTTGGTGACTGAGATAGCTGAGACATAACGTTATTAACTATGAACATGACAGCACCAGCTATTTGAAAACAAGGCAAGTAAAACATAACAACATCACAAGCGTCATCTGCAGAAAGTTAGCGTTACTCTTGCCTTTGCTGGCTTAAAATATGTGTTGTTGTGGATGTTGTTTACGGAAACGTTAGTGAAGCGATAGCTAACGTTAGCAGTGATAGCACGTTGTAACCCACATTATATATCACTACGTAATTTAATTAAAACACATTTATAACTTACCTTTGTGAAAATGTTTGGAGCACACCTCCATATGTGGGGGAGTGTGGTCGAAAGTGATATTGGGTCTCCTGACTGCCGCTATCCAGGCCATCCGTCGCCTCTTGGTAACGTCTGATACATGGCTAGTGCTATTCCTTTTCCAAGCAGGAAAACGGTAAAAATGTATGTGTGGTGTGATCCGCCGTCTACGATGATCATGGGAGCGACTGTTACAGTTAATAACGCAACAACTTCTCGTCATTTTCGGGTCAACTATGTGTTGTTTTCTCTAACGGTAGTTATTCGCTATGAGTCTTCCCGCTGCTGCCGCTGCTGCCGCTACCTCAGGCTGCCCCTCTGCCCCATTCCCCCACAATGCTTTGCGCCAAGAACACAGATACCACGTCACATTGGCGAAGTCAATTGAAGTGTGGGAATCATAGGTATGGTGAGTTTGTGGTAGGTCAGTGTTGTGAGGTGAGAGTTTGTGTGGAAATGATTTGCTGGAAGTGGGCATGGATGTGGGTTTTGAAGGAATGACATTCTGTGTGTTTGTGTATATTTTGTGTAGTTCCCACCTCCTTGGTCCAAGATATTGGCAATGCAAAATGTCTATTTTTGCATTTAACTATATCACTAGGTGGCGCTATTTCTTCAAGTGAGTGTTTATAGGATGGGTTGATACGGCTCTTTAACACTGGCTTACTAACACAAAATCATTGTCTTGGGCAACATTTTTGATAAGTTGTTTAACAAAAACTGTTTTTGTACACCTAGCTTTGACCGGAAACATTGCACCATGTGATGAAATGTCACAAAATTTGGTGCACATGAAAAGAAAGCTGTTCAGAGCTGTCATGTCAACTTTGATCAAATCTGAGCAATTAGAAGCCAAGATATGGACTTTTGAAGAATTTTAAGCTATGTTTTAAATTTTCATTGACATGTAACTTTTAAACGATTTATCTCAAGACAAATCCTTTGATAACTTTTTGTCAGCATTGTCTGTAGATGACATGGACCAAATTTGGTGAGATTCACATGAACGGCCTATAACGAGTTCGTTTGGTTTCGCTTTCACAATGTTAAAATTTCACGGAAATTCTTTTTGTTGGAAGTGGGCGTCCACCAGTGTTTTCAATGTGGGAGGTTCAATAGATTTCACGACAAAAAAGAACTGCTTGTAAACATTACTGTTCTCTAGATAATAGGCAAAATGACATTTTGTACAATTACAGCGCCCCCTATGGGCCAAATTGTATGGCATGTGCTGTGCTTTTAGAGGTCCTTGTGCTGATTGTGCATGATATATTTTGTGCAGTTCCCACCTTCCCAGTCCAAGACATTGGCAATACAAAATCCCAATTTTTGCATTTACCCCCATCACTAGGTGGCGCCATGCTTCAAGTGACAGTTTATGGGCTGGGTCAATGCGTCTTTGTAAACCCGACATACTACCACAAAATCACTGTCTTGGGAAAAAATGTTGATGAGTTTTAAAAAAAAACTGTTTTTGGACCCCTAGCTTCGACAAAAAACATTGTCCCCTTTGACAAAATATCACAAAATTTGATGCACATGAACAGAAAGCTGTTTAGAGGTGGCATGTCAATTTTCACAACATTGGAGAAATTAGAAGCCAAGATATGGACTTTGGAAGAATTTTAAGCTATGTTTCAAATTTTCATTGACATATAACTTTTAAACGGTTTATCTCAAGACAAATCCTTTGATAACGTTTTGTCATCATTGTCTGTAGATGACATGTACCAAATTTGGTGAGATTCACATGAACTGCCCCAGACAAGAGTTTGTTTGGTTTCACTTTCACGATGTCAAAATTTCACGGAAATTCTTTTTGTTGGAAGTGGGCGTCGACCAGTGTTTTCAATGCGGGAGGTTCAATAGATTTCACGACAAAAAAGAACTGCTTGTAAACATTACTCTTCTCTAGATAATAGACAAAACGACATTTTGTACAATTTTTGTACAATTACAGCGCCCCCTATGGGCCAAATTTGATGGCATGTGCTGTGCTTTTAGAGGTCTTTGTGCTGATTGTGCATGACATATTTTGTGCAGTTCCCACCTTCTCGGTCCAAGATATTGCCAATATAAAATCCCATTTTTCGCATTTACCCATATCACTAGGTGGCGCTACACTTTAAGT
>JAQKPU010000334.1:0-10000 GCA_030347295.1 Setipinna tenuifilis | reverse complement strand
AAACCCCACTTCACTGGGAACCTTCTCAATGGCAAGTGCCTGAAAACTGAATGCTAAGCAAGTTTTGTGCTTGGAGCATTTAATTTGACATGTAAATCAATGTCAGAGGTAAGCAAATTACTCATTTAAAAACAAAAAAACGCCAACTACCTATACCTCAGATATTGAAAAAATGCAAATCTTTATTTTAAAAAATAATGACATGCAAGTTTCATCATCAGAAAAACCTCCCCTCAGCCTGAGACTAAAGCAGATGAAACCTCTGGAGAAATCAGAAACATCTCAAAACAATTAAAGACATCCAAACAGTTAGAAAATACTACATGAAACTGTGCCCAAATCAATAACCATTCCACTAATTAAAGCCAACACTCATTCGTCTCAGCCACTTGTTAAGCAAACCCACACGCTCACTCACTTCACAAGGTCATTTCAAGGAAGGCTTCATCAATCCCCTGCTGATGTTCCAAGGCTAAGATAATCACACAATCTTTATCTTACTGAAGCGTAAACTAGGCAAAGAGAAGAGAAGAAATCCTGCCCTTGATCCAGCTTAGCCACAGCCACACCATCAGCCCACCATCTTCCCTGACAGCCCACACAGAGCCCATAATGTCCTTCATGACACCTGATCTGGTACTGCGTGGGTCCCTCTGAAGACAACAGTGTTAGCACAGGTAACCAGAGCTCCCTGCTGACACCGGGTGAGATTGTGGGGGGGAGTTGTTGAAATGAACATTAGAAAAAGTCTTCATGCTACTAACATATCACTGTGGTGAACTACCATAGAAAAATCTCTGCTGCCACAAAGAAGGGGGAAAAAGGGCTGGGCAAAACTCACAAGGGTACCAGTGTTTCCATAACAACACCTTTGGGGAAGATCATGCACATTTTAACATCTAGACTAAAAAATGTAAGTTTATACATATCTTCAAAAATACAAATCGATTTAGGTTCTACATGAGTTATATCTGGTTTCAATTTTTGGTTTCAATCCAAAAGTTTAGAAATTTATGAGATGGTGCTAGCCCCTGTGCTCTTAAGATGCACATTTTTTGGAAAGTAATTGTGGAACGCAGAAAGCAATTTTCTGTGACTGTCTTGCTAGGCAATTAGGGCTCCAAAATGGTATAGATTAAGCTGAATTGGCCACTTTTGCATAACCATGTAAGCATATGTCGGCACATAAGAACCGTTTTGTTTTTACATATTGATATATAAACATAGTGGGAGTGTAAATGTACCGCATGATCTTCCCCCTTTGTTTTCTCTGTTGATTAGCAAGCAGTCACTGGACATGTTCTTGTCTTGTATAGGCTTTTTGACACTGGTGTTTTCCAGTGCTTCCTCTAAACAAAACTGACTGCTATGATGCGCTGTGACAAAGCCACAGAAACCATGAGGTACAGGCACTGTAAAACCTTGCAACTGTGGCTTGATATAATCATTGGCTATTGGATCAGATAGCTCATGTCAACAGCACCTACACCTTACATAAACATAGTCACATACACACCCTCACACACACACACACACATTCACATACGCAGGTGCAGCTAAGGTGGCATTATGGTGTAAAGTGAAACATGGGAAACTTAATTTAGCCATTGCTTAAAAAAATGTCAGTGAAAAATAACTGGCCTACATTTATCCGTTAAGTGTTTGTTTACTTCCACAGACAGAGACAGAATATGGAGTATGGATGGAAGATTGAGGTCAGGGTGGGACAGATGATGAGCAAGAAAAGAGAAGGGGTGTGCACTGCAACAGCAGAGGACCACAGGGCAGAGGGAAGAGAAAAAGATGACCAAAAAAAAAAAAAAAAAAAAAAAACAGGAACACAGGAGGTCTGGATGAAATCCAGACTGTTCTCATATTCCAAGACATGAGGTCTGGCTGTACTCGCCCCCATAATCACAGCGCACCCAAACACTCCATCACCATCCGCTGGCCCAGCCCTATACATCAAACCTCAAACCATCCACACGAGACCTAAACAAAACAAGAGTAGCCTCAAGCGGAGCCTTAAATTTGACAAAAAAATTAATAACTGAAATGTCTGCCATAACACTGCAGCAGAGTAAAAAAAGTAAAGGTCCCTTCCGCCAGACTTACAGCCAAGCTACGGCAACTTGACGCTTGACCTTTTCAGGTTACCTTCTTTAATAAAACAGGCACTCTGGTGAATCATACACTGTGCCCTGTGCACCCTGGTGAATAAACCTGATAACAGATACAGCTTCACAGTATTTCAGCTATATTACAAGTGATTAAGTTGCTGTTAATAGTTACAATAGAAATCATTGCATTATACCGCTTCCCAAACACAACACAATATGATTCAATGTTTCTAAGTTCTATAATTATTGTACAGGTGTTGCACACAATTGAAAATACTTCCGTGAATATCAGTTACATTACCACCTAAAACTTAAAATGACTTCCAATGACATCAATGCACCAGTGTACCAAGACAATATTGTCTGACCCACACAACTGAACTCCCACCCACGCGTGTTTATAAGGTCGCACCCACTTCCTGCAATGGAGAACTACTGAGCACCTACCGTCACAGACTTCAGGGTCATCCCGTGGTAGGTTCCCATGGTGTCAATCTTGAAGCCCTCCGTTTCTGCCATTGATAAATTGAGGGTTAGTGTCAGGCAAAAAGAGTAGGGATAAACAACACACACCAACATGGAGGAGACAGAGCATTAGCATTAGCCATCACTGCCCTCTGCTGTTTATAGAGGCCTCTCCCAATTGCTTTTTTATGTAATATGTCTGAATTTAAAACATCAGAAATTCTAAACATCAGTTCACTTTATTTCACGCACTACCTTTCATTTCAACACTGTGTGTGTCTGTGTGCGTGTCTGTGTTACGTTTAGAATTTTAAGGTTAGGTAAAAAAAAATGTGGAGGATTCTTGCCATTTGAAAAACATAGTGAGGAGAATGAAAGGAAAAGCTGAACTGCATACAGAATTCAAGTGAGAAGATTCCACACTCACCCTCTTTCCCTTTGAACCTCTCCTGGTCGTATCTGTTGTAGGCTGCTGGAACTGGCTGCTTGTTTCTTATGGATGGGTCCTAAAGAAGGGGATTGGATACAAAGTGAATGTAAAATAAAAAGTGTAAAGGTAGACCAATATCAACCTGATGTCTTTTAATTCACATATATAGACCTCTTTTGTGTTGACACATGGAGTGATCTTGGTATGGCAGTTTAAATATCATTTGGGCAATTGTATACATGTGTAAGCTAAATTGACTTAATGCAGAGCGTCTCCGTGTGTGTTTTTGAGGGGTGTGTGTGTGTCTGCACTTACCACCTGAGTGGGGTTCTGTGCTGGTCTTTGTTCGGGGGCTCGGCCCTCCTCTCTGGCCTTCACCGACTGCAGGATCGCAAAGATGCTCTTGGAAAAATTCTAGAATCATTTCAAAATGCTACATTAATACAGGGGAGTACAACATGCCCTCACTTACATATTTAACTCTAAATGATAGTGCCTTAATCATGCTTGACAAAACTGCATATAATGCTTCATAGAATTGTGTGTCATGGTCTGCCAAAGAAAAGATTGATCCAGTGGTGCAACAGGGTTTACGAGAAACTGTTACCACTTCTTTCAGTACACAGTAGGAACACTTAGCAAAAACAAGAAAACTAAAAATGTAAGGCACCCAGGATAAATTATTCATTGACATAATAAAACTACTTTCTACTATCTATGGGATGTAATCTTGTGTGAATGTAAGAGTGAATAAAAAAATGAAGAGCTGAGTCATCAATGGTCAAGTCAAAACAGGGTGTCAAGATCACACAAACCAGAATGATGCACATAATGAGCTGAGGCAACACTGCCATCTGCAGGTCTTAAGGAAAATTACAAACTACAATATTTGAACAAAACACATTTAAAGGCAACTCTAAACACATACACAACTACATAAGTTACAGTAGTGAGTTAGCTAGCCATAAATTCAATGAGCTGTTCGGATTTCTTTCCAACTGTGATATCAAATGCCAGCCTGGTAAACCAGCCCCTTGTACTTCACTTCATTTCGTACAGAGGGTCCAGCTGTGGTTTAATTGACATTGTTGTCTTAGACAGCATCTTGCCTGACCAATCAGCAAACAGAGGGAGTCACAACTAGATGTTAGCAACTGAGTAAAGGCAGATTCAATCATTTTAAACGTCAGCAGAGTCTACACCTCCAGGAAGAAATTGTTCGCTGATTGGTTGGGCAAGATGCTGCCTAAGACAACCATGGTTTACCAGGACATTCAAATGCATGGAGCTCTTTTTATTCACAATTGTGTGGGTTTTTTTTTTTGCTAGCACTGGATTTCTAACATATAATGACGCACACAAAAGATCCTGTGGATTAAGTGAACCCATAATGACAATGCCACGGTTGCAAATCGGTAAAAACTGGTCTGGGCAGACAAATTAATGTATGATAGTCAACCTGGGAAAGGGCCGCCATCCAAATGGATCATTACACAGAGGTCAGTGACAGCTATCCATTGCTCAGTTTCACACCAGAGCAATATCATGACGCAATATACCTGGACATACAGCTGACTGATAAGTACTTTGAGGTAACCTGGTATAAACAGACCCCTGTTAGTACCAATAAATCTTAAATTAAAATGACCTGTTTGAAATGCAGGGCGTACCGCTAAACTATATGCAATAAATTGCACTTGCAGGCAACAATAGTGTGTGTGTGTGTGTGTGTGTGTGTGTGTGTGTGATGCCGTTAGTTGGCCTCTACCTTTCCAGTGCTCTGCAGAATGGTAGTGCGGGTCCGCCATACACGCTCTCGGCTCACAATGTCTCTGGTCACATCAACTTCAGCATCCACAAAGCTCCTCTGCTTCAGGGTGATGTCATCATCCAGATCTGTTTTGATGGTCGACCTTTTCTTGGCCATGATCTTGGCCTTGATGGCAGCGATCTTCTCCACAGACATGGCCTCTGAGAGTGACCTTAGAGTGGTAACATAACATAACACAACATAACTGATGGAGACCTTGTTTAAACTAACTGAACATTTTTTGTACTTAAAATTAATGTAGTGGCATTTACTGGGAGAACGTAGGGGAATGCTGAGCACCAAAAATGACCATTACCAAAACATTTGAAAGTTTCAATAATGTACAGATCTGTTTTGTTTTTCGTTTTGTTGCCTGCTAACATAAATAGACTGTTTATGGGATACACTTTAATTGGACTACTATCAAAAACAAACATCAAATTACGTAATTACGTAATGAACATTCAACAACCATCCTGAGACAAACCTCTGGAAAGAATGCTGGTTCTTCACACAAATGAATTATAAAACACATCAGAATCTAGCCTCTCAACAGCTTGGTATGAGCGTGCTTGCAGTTGTTAGGGACGTACCTAATCTGATCAGTCTGTACAATTCCCTCCTTGTGTCCTTCAAGACGTGCCGCCAGACGCTCTTTATCAAGACGCACTCGCTCTTCATCCTGACAATCGAAACAAAATGAATCAGAGGTGCAAAACAGCAGACCAGATGTGTAGCAGAGCCCTCCAGCATGTGGTGAGAGGAAGAGCTTGTGCTGGCAATCTCAACATGGTTACCTCAATACGTGGCTTTTTTGCTTCTGATGAAACTTCATCGGCTGCTCTTTTGACTGTTTAGAAATGAGAGGGGGCAAAATTACTCTCAACAGGATCTGCAATTTTTGCTGCTGCACCAATTACACAATCGAGTGAATAAAAGAATAAATAACCCGAACAAAGAGTAGCGTAATTAATTAGAAGTATAACTGAAATCTAGGTTAAAGAAAAGTGATGTTTTAACAACAAAATAGATGTTTATTTCAAACCTTGTGTTGGTCTCTGCAACCCTATTTCAATAGGTGCACTCCTGTCGATACTTGCCGAAGTAGCTGTAAGGCAAATGGACATCTCAATTTTAGGAGACCTTGAGGTTTTTAGATCATTAAAATATCAAGGAGGCATTTTGGTGGTTTTACTTACAGCTTTCGCCATTGAGATACGATAGCAAGTCCTTTCGATCAGGTCTTCTGACTACAGGTATGTTCTCTGTCTGTAGGTAAGAAAAAACAAACACACGAACTGTGATGATGCCACTATTCAGCCATTGCAAGCAAGAGCCAATGGGCTTGTTTGAAATTAACTGGCTAGTGGCTGGCTTAAAGCAATGCATTCTGGACTTTGACTTGAAATAGTGACGTTTTTGGACAATCTCACTCGAACGTCACTGTACCACATGATAGCAGAGATGGTTGATGAATATTAGTTGGCCTAATTATTGCATATTTGTGATCAGTTAGTTATGTGGCTGCCTCTCAGAATCCTAGAAAAGTATGTTGTATATGCTTTTATGCAACAGTGCCATTGCCAACAGAATTAGTTTATACACCCAATTTTTACATTAATTTTCACTGTATTTAGGTTCCATCCAGTCTCAGCACCACAAAGTAGTTCTAGTTAGAGTCAACCGCGTCTGTGGCTGCTATGCAACATGATGTGTCTACATTGAATTGAACATTCTCCTAAATTTCATGGTTACGTTGTATCTTTTGCGGAGTGATTATTAACTGTGAAGAGTCACCCATGGTATGTCGGGGGATATCTCCACTCCTAGTGATGCTTAGAATGCGTTTCGTCCAATTAGAAACTGCTCAATAGTTCGACCAGACCTAACTGTTGTATAAATTATATTGCAGTCAATTGTGAATAAAAGACACAAATCTGTATGAACCTCATGCAGAGACATGGATACGTATAAAGACATATGCCTCCACCTCAGCTTTAACTCTGGCTATTCCCAGTGGTGCTGCTCACAACATGACCAGTAGGTCTATCACAGAGTTCTTATACGTATACACTCAATAACAGCTGTTATTTATTTAAAATGTCCAAAATAGTTCAACATTTGCCAGTATAAATTAGCTAAAAAATCTGTTTGTGAAATATTTGAATTTTTCATGTAAAGAAAACTCTAGATCATTGCATTACTGCTGAACTACAGCATTGTTGGAGTTGCAAGCCTACAAGCCTGTCAGTCACTTATATGACATCACTGAAGATCACATTTAAGATCATGATCATTGTATTGCGATGCACAAGCATAAGAGCAACAGGTCTCACAAAAACTTCAGACAACTTATAAATTAAAGACCAAAAGTCACAGGGAAAAGCACATCAAGTAAGGTATATCTGTCCATAAAACACTGATATGTGACCAAGCAGGTAGCAAGCTTTATTAAAAGAGTGATGTGCATACTGTCCGAGCTGAGAGTGTAATCAGAACATTCAAAAGCTGTCTAAAAATAGTACTCTTCTATATAAAAAAATCACATGTGAATTCCATGGCAGATTTCAAACCAGTAATAATTTGTATCTACCGACTGACTCCCATTTACTAGGCTATTCTTTGGAACTTATGGATCGAATGTAAAATGCTGTGATTTATGCACTCTACAGTGCAGCACTGTGGTTTTTTGTTTTTGGGGCTCAGTTTTCGTACATGTAAGGTGTGATGTACACTTTGAACAAACAATGAAAAACTACCTGTACTACATCTATACCATACTGAACAGCATATTTCAGACTGCATTCTATGCCAGTGTAATATCATCATTATGTGCATTCTATGCCAGTGTAATATCATTAAGTGCATTCTATGCCAGTGTAATATCATTATGTGCATTCTATGCCAGTGTATCACATTGTGGGCCACTAAATCAAGTGGAATCTCACTTGATCACAAGTGAGGTGAAAAGTATCATATTGCAGTAGTGGTTGTTTCAAATTAAGCTTTTATATATTGGATTATTGCAATGCATGAAGATGAGTATTGACTTGTCACTGGACACTAGACCAGAAGAGGCCAGAGAATGCATCGTCAAGCCCTTTACTGACATCAGCAAGATACAACTGACTAGAGCGACCACAATGTATTAATCAACCATCTATTAACTGACGTTAACAAATACATTTTTGAAACAATGATAGATTGTTGCAGCTGCACACCTAGTCTTGGCATGCAGTCTAGTTGCCCACATCTGGCCCAACATTGGAAACTTTGCTACTTAGTGTTTGTGACCGATTGCTGAAAACCAGTGTTGCACTTTCCTTATGTTCAGTGAACCAAGATCATGGACAGGCACTGCGAACTACTGCAAACAGACAATGAGGACAAAAATCTATAAAACTTACAGCTGCCCTGCGGACATAGGACGGGTGAGGAAGATGGACATTGTTGAGAAGGAAGAGAATTGAGTCCAAGGTGTAATACTCTTTGGGTTGGCCCTCCTTTCCGGTTCTGAAATTAATCAAGACATTGCAGAAAGTTGGATTGATATTTTGTTTAGGATGAGATCTGAATAGCATCAACTCATTCTGAAGGTTGAAACATGTCTGTCTGACAAAAGAATACATAATCTATTTGAAAAGTTTCTATTATTTTGTAACTACTATATGTGTAATCATTGCCGCCACATCTGAATGCAGAATTAAAACATATTCAGTAGACTTGTCATTCGTCAAACTTGCCGC
This sequence comes from Setipinna tenuifilis, assembly GCA_030347295.1. Lineage (NCBI taxonomy): Eukaryota > Metazoa > Chordata > Actinopteri > Clupeiformes > Engraulidae > Setipinna > Setipinna tenuifilis. Next base: position 1,429 of record JAQKPU010000334.1, on the reverse strand, counting down.
GATTGCTATCGATGTAAATCAGTCCGTTAACTTCACAGTAAAGTGCATACTACTAATGCTAATAAGTTACATTAATTGCCTGCGTACGCTCGTTTGTCCGTACGCAAAACTCCCAGCAACAGACGCTAACAAAACATTCCTGGTTGCAGTCAATGGTATTTGACACATTTCTCCCATAAAGAAGTGCCTCCAAATCTAACAAGTACAACTCTTCAAGTTACCGTCATGTCCCAGCACTGTACAAAAACAAAACTACTTAAGCTATGTGAACATGTAGCACTTACATGCCATATAAACAACATTGTACATAAAGTAAAAATTAAATCCGTTTCCAAAATTAAACTTGCCAGACTATTCTTCCTGGTTAGGTAGCTAACCATGTCAACATAAGGCAGCTAACCAACACTTCTACTCTTGCTAACGTCAAAACATGTCTTGCTTTATCAAACACATGCAGCTATATGTATGAGACCAAGAACAAACCAAAGACCTTGGCCCAAACCAGTGGACATTTCAGCTATGACAGCTTTACATCCACGGACGCAACTGATTCCCCAGAACACGCAGATGAAAAGTTTGTGTGGTTGTAGCTTAGCCAATATTAGCATCCCTACCATCTGCTGTGAACAAACGATCGCAGAAAGAAATAACAAGATGCTGGGAAAGATTGCATACCCCCATATAACATAGTTGGTCTTGACATTTTTTGGCCACGAAAACTCCCCAAAGATCACTTCGTCTCCTTTTGCAACGATTTCCTTTTTCTGAATGTTGTATTGACGAAGAACACTCAAAACGTCCGCCATGTTCACTTCTCTTAATGTGCCAGAGAAGGTTCAAACAAGCTCAGCTTGTGCTTTGCGTGCCTGTGGGTGTAGGGTCTTGAAAACAAGCCCGCTGTCGAACAGCTGTCCCAATAGTTGCCTGATTAAAAAAAAAAATAGAAATTTGTCGGTACCTGTCGATATGTATCGCTTATAATAAACGAAGAGTTACAAATGTGTAAATTTATACTCGGCATATACATTTATTGAATGGCTATCTGAGTATAATGTCGACAGAGTGTTTCCCCTCTTTTTCAGGCAAATAACCAGCCTTTTGTTTTGGAAAGCCGTCATGTTTCTTGAGAGGGGTCTAGCTGCAGACACATGGAGAAGTGGAGCTCCACCGGAAAACGTCAGCTCCACTTCCGAAACACGTGAGCTTCACTCCCGTCAACAAATAAACAGCGCCAGAAGTTGTGCACAGACACGTACATGCACAAACAGAAACATCAGCGACGGAGCACCGACACTTTAAGTAAACGTGAGTGAACGTGAAAATAGGTAAACTATTAAATAACCGCTCGATCATGCTCAATGCTTGTAAAAACACAACCATATGATTAAAATGGTTGAGGGATAGATTCAACATGATGTTAATGACCTTT
>JAQKPU010000198.1:0-25000 GCA_030347295.1 Setipinna tenuifilis | reverse complement strand
AAAAAAAAAAAAAAAAAAAAAAAAAAAAAAGCACGAAATGCAGTCCATGATACCTGTGATTTCCATTTGGACAGAGGTTGTCTGGTTCTGAGTATTTGGTGCTTGTGTGGTGATGGGGTCATCCTCACTTGGCTCACCTGAACATTGCAAACAAAAAAACAAAATGGGAAAAAAAAAAAAAAAAAAAACCCCACCACACTTCACAACCATGGTGGTTCTGGCATGTTGTGGTGGAAACCCAAGCATCTTCAGCAGTATCAAAGTTGAATTGCCCAAAAGGGATCCAGTTAAACTAAAGGCATGCTTTATAGCAGAAATCTAGAAACAACAAATTCACAGGTAGACAGCAAATTCCATAGTGTTAAATTTCAACTCTTAATCTTACGCTCTTTTTGCTAAACACTGGGAAATTAACTGAGGATTTCGCTGTGTAGTATGGGCCTTACCAGTAACGGTCATGTGAGGAGACGCAGTCTGGTTTTGGGGAAGCTCTGTGGTGGATTCAACTGCATCTTCACTCACCTCACCTTTGAACAGCAACAAGATATTCACTGATGAATGAATATCCCCACAGTTTCATGAACATGCAATGTATTTGGTAGAGACTGCAACCTGTAGCTTCAGTTTGGGCAGAAGTGGTCTGGTTTTGGAAAATAGGCAGTTGGGTGGTGACCACGTCGTCATCATTCAGTCCACCTTGAAGGGTTCAAAAGCCATACAGTAAATGTTGAATCTATTCCAGAGATCCACAAAAAACATTGTGTGAAAAGTGCAGTCTGATACATTACCTGTAATTTCCATTTGGGCAGAGGTTGTCTGGTTCTGAGTTTTTGGTGCTTGAGTGGTGATGGGATCATCTTCATGGGGCTCATCTTGACATACCATAGTGAGTGCAATGGACAGCCAAAAATTATATATGGAGAAAAACACCTAAACCACAACACTGGTTCCGACATGGTGTTGTGGTGGCAACTGAAGCATAAACCTTCGAGTCCCCAAAAGGGATCCACTTAAAATACAACCTATAGGCATCCTTTATAGCAGAAGTCTAGAAACAATGACAAATTTACAGCTAGCATGGGCCTTACCAGTAATGGTAGTGTGAGCAGACACCGTCTCATTTTGGGGAAGCGCTGTGGTGGATTCAACTGCATCTTCACTCAACTCACCTTTGAAAAGCAACAAAATATTTACTACTGAATGAATACACCAACTGTTTCATGAACATACAATGCATTTGGTAGAGACTGCAACCTGTAGCTTCAGTTTGGGCAGAAGTTGCCTGGTTTTGGGAAATAAGTACTTGGGTGTTAATCAAATCATTGTTCATTTCACCTTCAAAGACTCAAACTGTACTGCAGACATTCCACAGAGCCATTGCTTGGAAAAGTCTGCAAAACATTACCTGTGGTTTCCAATTGGACAGAAATTGTGGATTTAACTCTTTCAGGCCAGTTCCCCAGTATATCTGGGCAATTGTATACTAGAAAGATCAGGAGTAAGAGAGATCACAAAAACCCCTCTTGGACTACAAAAAAATTAAACTGCCTCATTATGAGACCAAATTCAAAGCCTACAAAACTGTGATCATACCCTTTGGCGAAAGTGGTCCTTTGGCTGGAGAACATGTAATTGGAGAACTGAAAACTGAGACCAAAAATGTGAAGTTAGTCAAAAAATAGCCTGTGTGCACATGACATACCACAACATCAAAAATGTGTTTTAAAACCACTCACCATCACAGACTAATGCATTAAGCAAAACGATCAAAGGAATAAGGCACTGCATGATGCTGAAATTATGATGAAAAATATCACCAACAAGCACAACAAACTCCAACCCTCTGTTTTCCCTTAAATAGAGCCCTACTCTTAGGGCCGAGGCTTCATGCTCGTTAACAATGCTGTGGGTGTCCCAGGTGAGACTCGTTAAGGAAGACGAGGATGGTAAATAGAACAGATCCAAGTTTTTCCTGCACAAATAAAGGACAGAATTAAAGCTGGACTGAATAATGTACATACACTTTATGTTGTGTATACTATTTATAAATATATTTACCAGTACCATGGAAACAAGCTTGTTACACTAGATAATGCATATATAATATTTTACACTTATGAGTTGTGAGCGTTTAGTTGAAGTTTGGATGTTGCATGGAAATTCTGTAAGTCAGCTGACAATAATACAGACATTTAAAGCAGGAATTTAAACTCATATGTCATTCCAAACACCCAATAATCCATGACTTGGTGCTACCTATTTGGACTGTCTTAGTGTGTAAGCCTGTAGACAGACAAAGACTTCAAGCAGAACTGAAACATCATTGCACTGTCATAGTTTTGGGGGCAGTAAGTTCAGTTCTTCAGATGTTCAGCATTTATTAGGCTGCGCTGGGTTTTCTATTCACTTGCAAAATATCATAGCACCACACTATCTGCTCGGTGAGTGACAATTAAAAAGGTCAAAGTGAGTTGAGTTTTGTGTTTGTTAGTGGAGATGTCATGAATATAGTTGAGGTACTTCTTAGGCTAAGTGCTGTGGTCTTGGCTTTGGAAGGTTTGTGTCTGAGAGTTATGAATGGCCATGTGCTCTTGTACTCTAATGGCAAAACCAAAAGTTTACATACCCTTGTAATTTGTCTTGATAATCTGCACCTAACTTGAAACAATTGGGATTGAATGGCTATTAATGGTAACTGTCTTCACCTGTGACCTGTTAGCTTGTAATTAGTGGGTGTGTATGAAAGTCAGTGAGTTGTTGGACTCCTGAGAAACTCTTGTATCCCTCATGTGGTGCTGTTTTGATGTCTTGGATGCAGAATCATGGGAAAAAGCGAAGCAAAGCAATTGCCAAATGATCTGTAAGAAAAGGTAGTACAACTAGTTCGGAAAATTCCACTGTTGACCTGTCCTGCACTGCACTTCCACTTGAGTCAAGCAAAAGCATTTAAACTCTCAGCGAGATAAAATACATTAAGGCTGTCTCAGTTCAGTTGTCCACTGAATTTTCCTCCGCAGGTAGAATGCATTCAGTTTCTTGCCTAGGTATAATTAAGACCTCTGGCCCGATCAGACAAAGATAAAGAGTATAAAAATACATTTTAAAAGACCCCTTAACCCATTTTTCTAAACATTTCAGTACATGGATTTTACTCCTTCCTAATACATAAAAATTATGCCCTTTTTTAAGTTGATGAAATTTAAGTTTTGCAGTTGGTCACAATTGTAACAGGTGTAAAACAAGTCATTTTTGGACAAATTCATATAAAATCTTCAAATGAAAGTAGTGATGACAGCCCACTGAGCACAGATATGGTTCATTTTTTGTGCATGTAACAATGTTTAAATGTGTTCATACTCCAATAAACAACACAATATACACTGGAGATAAACCTAAACATGGCGGTCTTCAGATTATTTAATAGATAAAACATAACACACTGAAATACCAGAACTCTTACTGGATAACATGAGCATTTGTGTTTTGGGGTTTTATTCCCCATAGCTGGAGTGAAAGGACATGGAATGGTAGGCGACCACCTCGGAGGAGAGGGGGAGGAAGGTACCCACGTGGTATGACATGGAGATGGAGATGCCTGGGTAGGAGGACAGGAAGGTGCCTGCATGGTACAAGGTGGAGCAAGAGGTGCTCAACTGGGAGAACAGGGAGGTGCCCATGTTATACGAGACAGAGGAGGCTTAGGAGGAGAGGGCAAGGGAGCTGGTCTTGTGGTATGACGTGTAGTTGGACATGCCCGTCTAGGATAAGAGGTTCTATAGCAATCTTGTAAGATCTCGACAGTATGTATAGTAGTTATACAAACACCTCTATGGTGCTCTATAGTACTGCTACCATCCGTGTATAATACTTAGATTTATTTTCCCTCCCTATAGGGTTCCTGTAGTACAATCATATATTGCTGTAGTAAAATGTCCCAAAATAATATAAGCTTCTATAGTATCTGTAGTATTCCTATAATATTTCTATAATGATTCTTATAGTACTTCATAGTGCTTTTTCCTAAGGGAACATAGGCTAGCCTACTTGTGCAAATGAACACTCCTGCAAAGTAATTTTGTGTAATGTTCATAAAATTACTGCACATCCGGATCTAAGATGGTGAGAGCTAAACAGCGCCTAATTCAATGTTAAATTGTGGTCAGGACAGAAAGTGCAAAGGTAAACATTTAAAACAAGATTCTGGGAGAAAGGAGGGGGAAAATAACAATCATGTGAAAAAAAACGGGCCAACTTGGACAGCCTTGCTTTTAGTAAGTAACGCATGCATGCAAGACCTGTAGAATATTGTTTATTGTGAGAACACTTATAATGACGTGTTTTATAACACAAGCACATATGTGGGACGAAAACACACTTACCTGGAACAATTCTCCAGCGATTAATTCTCCATTTTTAATTCCATTAATTTTTTAATTCAGACAGAATAAAACACACCGACAATTAACAGTTCTAAGCATTTGGGTAAATTATGGAAATCCAATTAAAGCTGAATAGACTATGGTTACATATTGTAAAAAATGCTGGAAAAAAAAAACTGGTTATACAGGGTTCCTGCAGGTATCAGCACATCTTATTTCATGCTTTTTCATGCCCTTTTTCATGCCACTTTCAACTAATTTAATGCCAATGTCCAAATGCAGGCACGTTCAGTCACACACAAATTGTAAGCATTTGACAACGCCACTTTTTTATTTGAAAATCAAAATTCATGGCATTGCTGATTCTCAGCCTCAAGGTTGAAGAACAGTACAGAGAACAGTAGAAAACACAGATACTTAAAAACACTGTTGACTGAGTGAACCAAACTATAATCCCCCCCACCCCACCCACACGATCCAGGTAAGGAAAATCCACCCATGGGGAGCCATTACTGCATATGCCTTAGTTCCTTTCCTTTTTGCTCCAACTCTCTCTCAACATTTTTCCAGTTCGACACATTTTTCCTTGTGTCTCCTCCTTAGAGTATTTGACTTGGTGATCATTTGAGCCATGAGTGTCCCTGCTTTGCCTTCAGCTTTCTCAGCTAGGTCATCAGCATCTTTCTGAAGGCTGGCGCACACCTCTGTCAACACAGCCTTTTTCTTTCTCATTGCTTCCAGCTCGTCCTCTAAGGCTTTTCTTTAAGTCCACGCATTGCAACCTCCCGCTCCCTCTTTCCTTCATCGAGGTGCATCCTGTATTTTGTTCTGGCTGAGGCTACAGAAGCCAGTAGTTCTTTTGTGAGGGACACTTTGAGAACACCCCCACAAGCTCTAACGTGGTCACAGACTAGTCTCTGGGCCTCAACAGTTTTTTCGGTTATGTTGCAGGTCTCCACTTCCCTGTTGACAGAGAAACCTCTCTCCACTGTAGATTGCCCATGAGATAAGAGCAGGAGGCGTTGAAAGAAACTCCGCAGCTCGGGATAATCCTGGTCAAGAGTTTCATGAAGAAAAACATCAAGCCGCTGATCCATGGGTTTGAAAGAGTGAAACTTCAGACTTTTGCCATGCTGAGAAAGAAATCTGTCAAATTGTTGCACAAGAGCATCACCTGTAATGGATAAACACAAAAATATGTGTTAAAATAAAATAAGTAATTAAATCACAATATAACAAATTTTCATACAAATCACATTGATACAGCATACTAATGTTTGCTTGTTTAAAAAAAAAGTTAGAATAACGTAAAATCTACTAGCGCTTCATTTCAGACAATATTACACCCTTTTTAATTATTCAAAGGGTCAGAATTTCCTCTTCATTTGGCTATAACTTAAACTCTGTTACCTGTTTCTTTGAAACAAGCCTTAAAAATTGTAAATCATGAAATATTATTTCAAAGTCTTCTCTAAGTCAATAATACTCTGGATAAATGTACTACCATCTGGAATATTTGTGATTGAGAACAGCCACTGAAATAAACTGAGGTAAAAACATCAGATATTTACACAATTTGGGAATAAAAATGTGATATGTTTTTACAGCAGTTTAATTTAGTGGCTGTTTTTAGAAAAAAAACATGGTTTTTGGTAAATTGAGACATGGGCCAATTTACTGCCATTGCACATTTAAAAATACTATAAAAATACTGTTCCTATATTAAGATCGGGTGTAGTGAGAACACAATTTATCCACCCAAAAGAGTGCTAAACCTTGATTTTAGAGCTATCCTTAACATTCCTACCAGCTGAGACACCGCCTGTCAGCTGCCTGTCCTGCAGTAATCTTTGCACAAGTGACTTCATCTTTCCCTTGCACCATTCAGGGTCTCTCGTCATGTTGGAGGGATCCAAGAATGCAACTGAAATTAGCTGACGTCCTGCATGTATTTCAGCATGTTCTTGCTGGAAGTCATTCAGAAACTTCACTTCACGTTTGGTCCATCCATGCTAATGGAAAGCAGATTCTTGAGGTCTAATCGGCGCACACATTCCTATGAAAAGAATAAAAATATTTAACTCAAAAGATTTGACACCATGCAGACATGTCTGGTTAAATAGATGTTTTTTGTTTGCAATAACCAAGAGATAGGATTTCACTGAGAAATGTCTGTCTGTGTGCCTGCGGTTGGTGTGTGTGTGTGTGTGATAACACAAGGTAAGTGGGTCAATGTTTGGACTGTTTGAAGTCACCTTTTTGGTCATTAGGCCTACTTGTTTTCATTCATTTAACCACTTTGTGTTGCATTTAATGTGGATGAAAGATGCTCCGCAACAACAGTTTGAATTGATTTTAGTTGATAAAAGCATGACTATACTTACTTCGAAATGGTGCAGCAGATCCTGTGTCCTGGAGTGTCCCATGAACTGTGATCCTAGGTAACGCTATTGGACACAACCTCCTTCCCAAAACCGCACATGGATATCGAGCTGTTTAGTTTTTGTTGAGTGGTTAAGACTTTCATCAAACATCAAAACAAAAGGCCCGGCCTTGTTGACTGCTGCAATCAATTTATCTTTGAAATGTGGGGCAAGTCCGAATTTTAGAATGTAGCTGGTTTTGTCGCTTCCACAGGTGAAAGATTTCGCTATGTCAGAGTCCGTAAACATTCTCTGAAACAACGCGGAAACATCGTCATTGGATGCATACGAGTGATGCTTCACTGCAGTGTTAAGACACCAGAGCACCTCCGCTTCCAAAGTCGCCGTCGAGCCCAATGCTATGCCGCTCGAAGGTCGGTGGTCTTCCTGTTCTGTCATTCTGTCCTACATTGTCAGAAAATCCTACGGTAGGATGTCTCGACAGACATAATCTGTCAGATTGTCCTACAGGGCTCTCAAGTTTTGAAGTGCGGTGGGAGTGAGATTTTTTTTTTTTTAAGCGGGGGGGGGGGGGGGGCGGGGGGGGGGGGGGGGGGGGGGGGCGGGCGGTGGCAGCGTACCCATCGAACCATCGAACCCATCAAATGTGTTCAACACAGCTACTTAAAAAAAGAACAAATTTGATTCGATCAAATTTCAGTGTTTATTTATTCTATGACAAATAATAATAACAATAATAAGACAATACTACTCATTAGTACTAATAGTTATGAATGTAATAATTAGTGTTGTCAGGATACCAACCGGTACCAACATGTATTTTGATGCCTTTCGGTACTTTTTGATACTTAAATAAATAAGGTGATACATTTGTCATACAAGCTAAGGCCTGATTTATATTGAGATACATAACCTAAACAATATTTTCATCACATACAGCCTGTCTTAACTAGGACCAGTGTCTTTAAATGGTATGTTACCAGTATTTCTAACATATTAAATGGCTAAATGTGTATGTAAAAGTTTGTTATTTATAAAGATCATGCATGTTAACTATGCAACCTCTGCCCTTTGAATATGTCAGTTTATTAGAGTTTTTTTGTATGTTCTGTCTAACATACAAGACGAATCCCTCTGTCTTACCTTATTATTAGGTGTAATACCTAGGGTGGCCATTTTGCAGTATGGCGCTAATTCATTAATTGGCCTCTCCTTTTTTGTTTATATCCGAACGTGAATGCTACATGCTAGTAACATGGCGGAGTCAAGTATCCAGTTGAATGAATGTCTGGAGAGCTTTATCGTGCGCGTGTTGTTTTCTCTCTCCAGCTGACACTACCGTTGCCTTTTTGTGCTGAATGCATTATGTGCAATAGATCAACAAACTCATACAAATAATTCTGCTGTCTAATTTTTGAAACGGATTACGCTGGAGAAAGTTTGCTGCTCGCTGCTTAAATCTCGGACTGGATTATGGATCTTGTAGGCTCCCTGACTGACACTGAATATTTTTTCCGTGCTCCACTATCTATATAGTACCGTTTCAAATGCCTCCGTACCGCGGTACAAAGTCAGTACCGGTATACCGTGCAACCCTAGCGGTGATTGAAGAAGGGTTTTTATTTATTTATTTATTTTTGAGAGGTGAACATTTTTTAGAGTGAGAAATACCATGTGTGGCGTGTGAGCGTGTGAACTCGTTGAGATGCGTGTGTCACACTCTCAAAGAGTGAGACTTGAGAACACTGTTGTCCTACATTGTCAAAGCATCCTACGGTAGGAGGAATGACACTATCAGACACGTCTTTACCATAACATGTTTTAGGATAGGCTACCTACCCAACATTTAAGGATAATGTAGACTTCCGAGTATTATTTTAGCCAACACACGAATGCAGGACGTCATGAAAATTCAAGTTTACCAGCAATTTAGTCTACGTGATACGCAGGTAGTATACCCACCACGCCACCAGTTTGGCGTTTTCTATACACACCTAAATAAATGACATCAGCTGATTTGCGAAATGAAAAGTTGAAAAGTTAAACTGTTTAGGGAAGATATTTTTTTGTATTTCAAGACTCGCTCACTTTTTAAAATCAGAATTATATTACATTGTGTGGTTAATATTGAATTTACGTCATTAATCTACCCGCTTGCTCTGCAAAGTTTTAGTAACAGCTGATGTAGGACAAAATGATGTTTAAATGGCGGGAAATGGAGTATCGTGATCTGCTCATGCGCGCGCATGTGCCATGGTGTTTGTAGGATAAAATTATATGTAGGATAGAATGATAGAACACTCTGTTGTAGTTCTGTGGTGGCAAAGGGAGCATGCATCACCACTGCTATTACACCGCGGGGAAAACCTGAGGCGCGTTCAAGAGCCACGCTCGTGAACAGGCTGTGCAATAGTAGCGCCGAATTATGATTAATTTGCGCCTAAAGGGATTTTATGTATTGACCTTTGCATTGTTTTAAACTTTACTGTTTCCTGTGCCAGGAGAATGAGTTGTATTGTTTATATGCAAATGTATGAGGACATTTTCAGGCATTCCTTATGTTTTCCTCCTGTGATGACTGTGTATTGGTATGCTCTAATTAGGATTGGGAGTACGACTTCAAATGCCTGTGGTTTCATTCAGTCCGAGGCTTGCTTTGCTTATGGTCACACAAATGCTGTGTAAAGTGTCTTTTCTCAGTTCTGTGAGAAATGTTACTGTAAATACTTTGATGGTAAATATTTTTTTCTGGATGATCTCATTGTGTTATCGTGCAAGAATCTCATTGTGTCATTGTTTATTTATTTTAGTTTTTTGTCTGCAGTGAAAATATTTTGTATAACTCATTTTAGTGGCTGATTTTTTTGGGGAGAAATAAATCGTACCCTCTGTTTTTCCAATAATTTCCTCTCCCCTTGTTATCTTTGCTAAAGACCTGCCTGCCACGGCATACCATTTTTTTCACATTGTTATTTCTGACAAGTGCATACAGTAACTTGTGTGTTTGATTTCAGATGGTACTAACCGTAGATTCAGTCAGTACAGTGGCCACAGTGCATTGTGTGGTTAAAGTGGGATTTGGCAGGTGGAGGAACTCTCAGAAATGACTTACCATCTAACAGCATATTGAGCCTTGTGATACTAACAGTACATTCACGCTCTGTGCAAGTCGGTACAGTGGCCACAGTGCACTGTGGTTAAAGTGGAATTTGGAAGGTGGGTGAACTCGTGAATTTTAAGTCAGCACAAAAAAGAAAAATGACCATGTAACAGCATATTGAGTAGGCTATTGTGTATTCTTTTTCAGATGCGATAGTGTCACTATCATTTTAGGTATCACATGCTACTTATTTGCTTGACACTTGGTTTTATGGTTTTATTTTGATCCATCTACACTGCCCTTGGCTGCTTTTGTTCCTCTAATTATGGTGTAAATATGGAATTTAGAAAGTTATACTTAGTCACTTCAGCTTAAATCAGCCTTTATGACTGAAATCGTAGCCTAAAATGTACCGTATATTATGGCCTGACTTTATACAATAATTATTGGTCAGTGGCTTACTTTCCTGTTGTATGGCTGCTCCATTCAGTTCCTGTTGTTGAAGGATCAGAATAGTGCTCTTGTGTGATAATGGAGCATTTATAATTGACGTAATGTGGGATAATTAACAGGCCTTTATTTAAGGTACTGTTTTTGCTGCTTTGACATTAGAATTTGCTGCACCACTTGACTGAAGACACAGTGAGGACATAGTGTACCCGTTTCTCAGTATAAAAGGCTTTTTTCAAAGTCCACAGTCAGAAGCTCATTTATATCAATAGCCTATAATAGAATTGTAGAGTAGTGAAGATGGCATATTCAAAGGTTTTTATCTAGGAACTAGTAAGATAGCAAAGCCTTAATCAGAAGTGTAAATAATTAATGCATAATTTTAGTCAGCTTGGCACATGCACCTGGAGCATGGTGTATTCATTGTCTTGGGGTTTAATTAATGCTTGTTAAAGTGTTGATGCTGTGAAAATGAAATGGCACCATCTAGTGGTAATGTTCTAGAATTAGCAATACTTGGCGAAACGACTAAGACAGCTGCATGTATACATGTAAATAGGGAAATCAATCCCTATCAAATTCCCTGTATTAAAGTATCCCTTTTGCATGATTGACACATAATTTCAAGAACTGTCAGTGGTACAACACCATTAAAGAATGTAGCACAAGATGAACATATAGTCTCTTGAGTACATGTTATTGTAATTCCTTTAATTGTTTTGTGGTGGAAATATCATGTATATATTTATTATGACAAATTATGCACTTAAGCACAATAAGTGTTCTGAGGGTTATGCATCTTAATGTGTGATTCTCATCCTTGGGGTGTAGGTTTTTTTTTTTCTTACAGCAGTGGCGGATAGATGTTTCTGATATTCCAGTGTGCCAGTTGTAGTGAGTAGCACTGTGCTTCTTTAGTCTTTAGTTTACATTAATGTTCTTTTGGGCTAATACATGATCAAATGAAAGTCAAAAGAGTTGGATAGGAAAGTCATTTGAATAACTTCAAATAAATATAACACAAGCCCACACTGTCTAAGTACTAAACACAATAGCATCACAGTTGAAAGTTATACTACAAAGAGTTTAATTTTTGTGAATTACAAATTCTGCCTTTTATTTTGTTAAACATTTCTGACACATAAACCAATAGGCTGTAACATTAATTTTTAATATTTACAGTCTATAGGCTATATCTGTGCAACAAATAGCTACACCTACAGTGTTTATGTATTCAACTACAATATTGACCTATAATGCAGTAATTTTGACTAGATGATATCATCAAATCTCTGATTTATGTAGTTCATACTGTGAACAACAGATCCTGATTCTCATCCACCAACAGTAGCCCAAGTCTTACAGATACCTGGAACTCGGCTGATGAAGGAGAGAGGTAAGGACTTTCCCCTGATTCAACCAGTAAGGATGGGTGTGGATCTGTAAGATAAGATGTGTGGCCCTATTGAACAACACACTACACTTGTGAACCTCAATTGGTTTAAACTATGCCGCTCTCATTGATGGGACTGGGAAAAGAGACCACAAGTGTACTGTAATTAGAACATAAATTCACCCCACACTGGTACCATCCAAGTAAATAAGACTATTGGAGGCTGATGTACAAAAGCCACACAAAAATGTTTTATTTTCTCTCTTTCATAACTTTACATGGGCTATAAAATGGTTATATGGGTTTTTTAAATATAATTATTTAGACAAATACGTTTTATAGTCATTTAGACAAATAGGCACTTGCACGGGCTCTCAAAGAAATATAAACAAATAAAGAAAACAATATTAACCAAAGTGAGTGGGGGCAGCAATCCACTTTTAGTTCACAAGTGGAAAAGACATTCCAGCACAGCAATCGTGCAAAAAAATACTAAGTGTTTTTTAACAAGCCAACACTATTTACTTTCAGTTCACACATGAAAAAGATGTTCTAGCACAACAACTGTAAATAAATACACTGCATTAACTGTTATCCAGCAGTCACCACTACTAAAAACACACACCACAAGGGTGGATACTGTACAGTGGGCATGGGGAGCTGTCCCAATGACTAAAAGAGCCTAAACAAGAGCCTAAAAGGAAATGGATGACAGCAATGACTGACAAACATTCACTGGGGCCATGGAGCAGGCATGTGGGCACTTAAGGGAAACTTAACGACTATCTAACACACAGGGAAAACAGTGACTGGATATCTAACAAGGCAAAAACCCTGGGGATCCCAACACAATCTTATGATTAGAAGAGGAAATCAAAGGTTTCAGAATTGCTGTACGCCAACTCCGTGCTCAAACCTAATACACTACTGTCTCCCAACAACTTGTGTAAACAGACCAAAAAAAGCCTACTCGCAGAGTCCACCATCTACCAAACGATTCAGACTTACCGTGGTTCCACTCCCCTCTGTCTCACTTGCTTAGTAGCTGATTGACTGTGCAAAGACTGCCATTATGGGCATCTCACCAGTTAAAGCCTCGCAACTCGTTCCTGGGTCCTAATGTCCCAGTGGCTACATACAGAAGCTGATATGTTTCTAGCTCTGCAGGATCTTCTCCTGAGTCACTGGTATTGATGGTAGATTCACATGCTACATTCCAGAATCACATTGTTCAAAATCACCTCGATCTACCTGTGCATTTAATACAGGTGATTTACACTACTGGTCAAAAGTTTTAGAACAACACACTTTTTCCAGTTTTCTTTTTAATGAAAATCATTCCGTTTATTGTGTCATTGCACTCTAAAAATGAAAGCACAGAACAAATACGCAATTTAGGTTGAAAAGAAATCATGTAATCAATTCATAAATCAAAATGTATTCAGAACTTTTGACTTATCAAAGTAGCCACCTTTGACAGATATAACAGCTGAGCATACTTGTGGCATTCTTCCTACAAGAGAAATCAAATATTCTTCAGAAAGTTATTCCCAAGTTTGTTGCAGAAGTTCCCATAAATGTGTGGCACTTGTAGGTTGCTTGGCTTTCACTCTTCTGTCCAGTTCATCCCAAATCAGCTCAATGGGGTTTAAGTCTGGAGATTGTCCTGGCCACTCCATGTTTTCAAACTTACCATCTTCTGCTTTTTTCCTGAGGTCGTTTTGGCATAGTTTGGACTAGTGTTTTCGGTCATTATCTTGCTGTAGGATGAACCTTTGACTAACTAGGCGCATAACAGAGGGTATTGCATAGCACTGCAGACCCTGGATCCAGCAAAACAGCCCCAGACCATCACACTTCCTCCACCATGTTTGACAGTTGATTTCATACACTGTGGAACCATCCTCTCGCCTACTTGACAGCGTACAGAGGTCCTGAGATTTGAAATTTTGATTCATCAGTCCATAATACCTTCAGCCAGGCTTCAGTAGCCCAATGGCTGTGTTCCATGGCCCAGGAGAGCCTCTTTGTCTTATTCTGATGTCTTTCTTGCTGCAACTTATCCTGTCGAACCTGCAGCTCGAAGTTTTCTCTTCACAGTTGAAACTGAGACTTGCTTACTACGACCATTATTAAGCTGTGCTTGAAGCTGTTGTCCTGTGAGCTGCCTATCACACAAGCTGTTAACTCTTAGAAACATGTTCTCTGATTCAGTTGTGGCTTGGGGTCTGCCAGACCACTTCCTGTCAGAGTTTCCCTCAGTTGGTGAAGAAAACTGTACTCACCGACACCTTGACTTACTTTACAATTTCCCTGTAGGAAAGACCAACACTTTTAAGTGTTATGATGGTCTGTCTCCCAATGTTAATTGCCTTTTCCTTGCAATTTTTGTAGCATTACACTACTTTCTGCAGTACAATACTGTTCACCTGATGCGCCTGAGGGTAATACAGTGTGCATTTTAACAATGCTTTTATACCAACATTGGGTGTTGTAAGTAATAAAGAAAAGTTGGAACACCTATAGAAATTAGTAGCACTAGCTGTCAAGGCTGACTTAACCGTCACTGCTGGTGATCAGGTAACCCACTTGGTGTTCCCTGAAAAGGCCATTTTGTATAATTCTGGAATCTACACTATTTTTTTTACCTCTGGCTGTTTAGTACTTGCCTTTGTACCATTTCAGAGTATTCATTGACATTTCACTACTTGAATTGCAATAAATAACTGGAAAAATTAGGGTGTTCTAAAACTTTTGACCAGTAGTGTAACTAATTAACTCCTCTACCTATCTGAAGAGTTGTGCTACTTAGAATCAGTTAATAAATGCCTAGAACAAATATGCAGTAGTGGATTGTAGCCTCTCAAGCTAGATTACCCATAACTGGTCTATATTGATTCATAGAAGTTCTAGCAACAGTTACCAAAGGACCAGGCAAGGACTAAGTAATTAGGTTGTAAAGGTTGTGAGAGGAGTACTGTGTGAAGCAATTATACAGTTCAATTTGTATTCATCACTTAGTGTTAGCTCCTTGTGTAGCACCACTGATTCCTCACAAAATGGAAAGTCATTACTCCCAGGTTTGTTCCTGGGTTTATCCATGGACAGTAAAAGGTTTATCAGGTTTCAGGACCACGGACAGTGCTGTACGTCGTCTGTAGAGGTCACTAAAGACGCTATCATCGACGCAGAGGAATACAGCGTTTGTTTACGTTTGTGATTTATGTTATGCTCAAATCTCCCAGAAAAGGCTTTTGTCCAACACGACAGATTTCACTTTGGAAACGAGAACCGAATAAAACGCGGAAAACAGATTCACCTCTACTGTCATTATTTTTCGAAAGTCGACTCTGATGATTAATGCATCTTTAATAATAATGATCAGGCTGGCAAATCCTTATTTGTTTACAGTGCACATCCTGAACTGAAACTGAAACTGCTTTGACTATATATGAAAGCTCTGTCAAATGCTTAAAGAGCAGCCTGGTACCACTTAAGAAGACTGTGAAGACAAGCCTCATTCCAGCAGAAAAGACTTCAAAGTAGAACAGGTAGGTGCCACCAACACCTCCGCTTTGGGTAAAACAAGATTCTGATTCCTTAGTTTTGTCGACAACGGCAGGGGCACAAAGAAGGATGGAGCCCTTCTGCCTAACTAGCTTATGCTATTGTTTTTCCAGCAACGTTTTCCTTTTAACTTTTGCAACCCATCAGTATTCACCGCAGGCTGTGTTGATTGCGCTGCTAAACGGCAAAAAGAAGAGAGGTAGGCAGGCCTTTTAGGGTCTGTGGATTAGGATTACCGTTAAATTATTCGCAATTATTGACTAAATTACCACAATGTGCTACCAACACTTAGGAACACTAGATAGACAACTGGACAGTAAAAAGTGTGCTTTGGTGATGACGTTTGCTAATCTTTTGTTTTGTCTTTTGGGAGGGATCATTAATGAAAGCTGAGTCTATATAGTCTCTTTTGTGAATGTGGTCCATATTTGTTTTTAACGTCGAAACAAGCTCGGAATTTCACTGACCCGTCTGCGCTGGCAGCAAGCTATTCACAACCCTCTATCCCTTTTGTCTACCGCTGTGGCTCTGCCAAGTTCCCACACGAAATGTTGGTGTTTACATTACATTACACTTATCCAACGCGACTTACAAAAATGTGTTTAGTATTGTGTTTGGTGAAGTTCAGAAGTGAAGGTGCGCGGAGCAGTAGTCTTATTGAATAGTTTAGTCTGATGCTAGACGTATGGGTTTTAGATAGTAAGATGTTAAGTAACATCAGTTAAGTTGCATTAATCCTCATGAAGGGGGATAGTCCTTGACCCCACCGGAGATCTACCCTACAAATCGCACCCTGGTAAGGACCACAGTTGCATTTTAGGGTGCACATTTCTACTGTCACCCCTGCCCAGAAGTTTAGTAAACCTAACCAACTGCACCCCACATCTATTGTCACGCAGTTGCTAACTAACTTTACTCTTAAGCTACTCTCAAACAGAATGGTACAAACAAAAGATCTTCACATTAATTATTGTGTGGAAAGGGTATTCTGTTTTAAATCTTTCAATTCAAAGACCTCAATACTTTCACAGAATTCAGAACCTTTACTTTAACAACACGTGTACGAAGATAGGCCTGTTCAGTCTCAGGTATCTAGAAAGTAAGTTAAGTCACTTATGTGGGTATGTTAACTCAGAACAGGTGGTAAATCTCTGCCTTTGTTTTACTAGAAGAATGAAGCCATAAGATACTTCTATTAAGAGGTTTACAACTTACTCTGCATTAATTACATTCCACACTCTCTTACTTGGAACGCCTCCCTGTGGTTGCTGCACAGCAGGCGGAGGCTTGGGCGTGTCTTTAAAAACTGCAGTGGGGTATAAGCAGTGTATTCAGATGTTTATTGTCTATGTACATGTACAGATGGAGACCCTCCAAAAGTGGACCTTGCTGCTCATGCTTCCTGCTTTGGCAAAGGTTGAGATTGGTGAGTTGATATAAAAATATATGTTTGTTTTTCAATAAACAATTTTATGGATAAATAATAAAAGGTTAAGAACCAGATTCTAGTGAGTCTCAAAGCAGAAGTGCTGGCTGTGCACTAAAAAAAGGTTTTTAACAAAAACCCAAAACCTTTCTCTGATGTCAGACTATTATAGGGACAGCTCACAGCCTGTGCTTGTCTTACACTTGATGTTATATTCACATACTAGATACATTTTACATTCTCAGTTTCATGTATGCTGGACATCTGAGTTATTCTCGTGACTGCACAATTGGTGACGATTAAAATGTAAGTTAAATAGATGTGCTACAACTAACGAATAATAACTAATCAGTTGTCTGTATGTGTCTATTACAGCAATCGTGATGGTGGGAACCACAAAAACTGTAGAACCTCGCTGCTATGACCATACAACCATGATCTGCAGCATCTACTCTCGAGAGGAGCCCAACATTATTCACTTCACATGGATCAGTCCAAATGGAACAGTGTGTGAACTAGACACTCATGGGAGAGTCATCAACCACATCAGGGGAGCGAACTGTACTTACAGGGACAAGCAACTGGTCTTGACCATTTATCACGTTATACCAATTCATGAGGGAAAGTACCTCTGCAAGCTGCGTTCCAATTTAGGAGGAAAGCATTCCTTCACTCACCTGAAATTACAAGGTAGGTCTCCAGTGTATGTGCTTGAGCACCACCAAGAAGGTGCCATGTAAACTGGTTTGAACTTTGAATTTGATTAAGATGATGCGAGTTGCTGTAAGACAAAATGTTGTAACTTATTTAAAATGAAGATGAATGAATCAAAAAATGAATAATGAATGCTAATAATGTTGGTCAGTATATTTTATGAGGGCCCTGGAAGTTGTCCTAACTGCCCCCATACTTCCTTATCCATCAGAGTGCCACCACGGCCTCTATCATCACAGCCATGCTGCCAATGTGACCTGCTGGGCGAGAGGGATCTACCCAGAGGCTCACATTCATTGGTTTCAGGGACCCCAGAACCTGACCCATTTATCAGTTGCTCATCCCAGCTCACGAGCAGAGGATGGCACCTATGAGATAGCCAGCACCCTTCTCCACCACCCTACGTCTGCTTTTAAGTGCTCCCTGTGGAGCCCCACCTCTGTGAGGTACCTCACTAGCACAGAGATACACCCAGGGGCAACGCATTTATCGGAGGAGGATGCCACCAATGACATAGCCACCATTCTCCAAGGCCTGAACTGCTCCCTCTTAAGTCCCAGCACCGGGTGTGATGTCAGCATTACACAGGTTATCCCAGAGGATACCTCAGGGGGCCCGAGGGGTAATTCCCTTAAACCCACTCAGGCAATCATAACTATTTTGGCAGCTGTACATTTATTTCAAGGTTAGATAGACAGAATACAACATATATCGATAGAATGCAATATTAGATAGAATAGATTGTTCTACAATCAAATACATCTTTTAGCAGAGATCTTAGTTTTGCTGAATTTTTTTTAAATAAATTCTGTGGGAAACCCATCTGGGCAGGGCATTTTTCACATGCTTGCATGCATGCATGTAATGGCTTTATTGATTTCATCTAAAGAGATTTTTTTATATTCTCATCCACAGTAGGTATGTCCAGATCCACAGAAAACATCTCTCTCTCTGGTCTCTCTCTGGTCATAAGGGTATTCAGAGGTATATAATTTACAGTAAAAGTCACTGAACTGTTTGTTAATATCTAATGGGTCTGACAATAATCCTGTTTTAGACTCAATTTGATCAATTACATCAGTAGTGGATGTCTGACTCAGGCTGTAAGCGGGAACTCTGCTTGGTTTCTTGCCAAGACATATGTCAGGCTCATTCTGCCTGACCAGTTTCGGTGTTTATACAGCTCTGGGGTAGGGGCAGTAGCGTAGGCACTGTCCATAAGAGATAAGGTCCAAGAGTTTAGCTTGCCTCGCCATTTGCGCTTTGTGGACAGAAGCATTAGAGGAGATAATATGCTCCCTCAGATAAGCCTTAAGGGCCTCCCAAAACAAGGAAGCAGAAGTGTCTTTCTTTACATTTCGTTAGCTTGATAGCATAATTGCCTAGGTCATTTTTTTGTGTTTTTGGAAAACAAGAAAAAACACATTTTCTAAAAATCACATGCATATTTTCACAGAACATTCATGTAGATGTGAGAAAAAGTTTGGAAAAAGAACAAAACCGAACATCATTTTTTTTATCAAATAAAAGTGACTTAGGCAGTTTTGATGTATGCAAAATGGCTGAGATGTAATGTTTATTTTATATTCTCAGAAAAACTGCCTAAGTCATAGGCATAATCTGCCTAAGTCAAATTGATTGTATAAAAACTGCCTAAGTCCAATGGTAAAACTGCCTAAGTCAAATGAATGACTTAGGCAGCTATGTTTTTTTTTTACTTTTATGAGTGTTGTGATTGGCCAATGACATAGGCAGACAGACAGGATGATGCAGAAGTGGTAGGGGAGTAAAGTTGTGCAAAAATCTCAATTTGACCAAAAAATGACTTAGGCAATTATGCTATGAAGCTAACGATTTGTTTATTAAAATATGTCTATAATTCATCGGACAAAAGTAGCGGGTTGAGCCTCCATCTGAATCTGATCGATCTGTGGCTGGGGAGGATGAACAGGGGCATGATCTAGCCTGTTCTTAACGTCCACTTTTCAATCACTTGAGTTGGATATCTTTGGGGTGTTTGCATTTAATGACAAAGTCAAGACTTACAGAGGTGAAACAGCAGGCAAACGTGAGTCCCTGTCTAGCTGTGGTGTAACCTCCACTATAATTGTGTGCATCATATAACCAAACAGAAACATTGATTCATGTGGTATCAATAGGTTACTTGCATAACCCGGTTCTCTGATAACATGAGTGAGGTGTCTCACTATGGGATAGTCCACCTCCGTGTATTCCTGAGAAGCCACAATTCCATTGCACCAACCCTATTGGCAGTGTAACAGTCACTATAATTGTTAGCAACAGCATGGTTTTGCTATGATTAGCAATTTCTTGTTTATGATGACATACTACTGTAGGAGGCACACTGAAGCTAGCCTCCTCATTTTTTTTACTGTTGATTGACCCTAATGAGCATTCAGTGCCAAGCCAAACTTCAATCTGATTGGCTAAAACCTTTAGGTAGAGGAGGCCAAGTAAAACTGCCCTCCTTAGATGACCAATAGCCTATGTTGATAAGAATAAACTAGGACAGAGCAGGAAACTGTAACAAAGCCTTGCCATAAATGGAGAAGGCTATAGGGGTGCTATTTTGCTCAGTACTCCAAACAAAACAAAAAAAAACATCTGAAATGTGCATCATGAATCCCAACTTAATCCTAATAATTCCAACGTAAAATATATTTTTATGAAATATTTATGAGGAGGCCACACCTCCCTTGGACTCCAGGAGAAAACGCCACTGGGGCAATGCCTTTAATTACAGTAAACACGGGCAGTGAGAAAAAGCTGTACAATGTGTGTGTATAATTTATTTTTCTTTTGACAACATTGCAGACTTTTGGCATTCTAGCTGTTAATTTGTTGAGGTAATCTGAAGAAATTTCACCCCACATTTTAGAAGCCACTCCCACAAGTTGGATTGGCTGGGTGGGCACTTCTTGTGTACCATACGGTCAAGCTGCTCCCACACATATTAATCTTTTTCTTTTATTGGCCACTTTCAGATATGGCTTTTTCTTTGCCACTCTGCCCTGACGACCAGTATCCCGAAGTCACTGTATGCCTCTTCACTGTAGATGTTGACACTAGCGTTTTGCGGGTACTATTTAATGAAGCTGCAAGTTGAGGACCTGTAAGGCGTCTATTTCTCAAACTAGAGACTCTAATGTACTTATCTTCTTGCTAAGTTGTGCAGTGGGGCCTCCCACTTCTCTTTCTACTCTGCTTAGAGCATGTTTGTGCTGTTCTCTGAAGAGAGTGGTACACACACTGTTGTAAGAAAACTTCAGTTTCTTGGCAATTGCTCGCATGGAACAGTCTTTATTTCTAAGAACAAGAATAGATTGTTAAGTTTCACATGAAAGTTCTCTTTTTTCTGACCATTTTGACCGTTTAATTGACCCCACAAATGTGATGCTCCAGATACTCAACCTGCTCAAAGGAGGGCCGGTCAGTTTTATAGCTTATCTAACCAGTCAGACTGTTTTCAGGTGTGCTAACATGATTTTGAAGGGTAGTGTCTATGTCAGTACTCACCAAATACAGAGCACTGAACCCCATACACAGCCCATCATTAACCCCTCTACACCCACACCAACTTTCTCCCACTTACACCCAACACTCCCCTTATGCTACCCCATGCCCATCTCCAGACATCCCCCCCAACCACACACACACACAAACATTGGACACAGCCCTCCCCTGCCCCAACAAGCAAAGACAAACAATCACTAATTTCACTGCATGTCCTACTCTACTCAACATGTCTATGCATGTGGCAATAAGCCATCCTTGTATCTTTGTATATATCATATATAAGCATAGCATGTATACATGTAATAATACATTATTTATTGCCATACAGAGAAAATGTTAAATATATGTATGTGTCCTTTGGCTTGAGTGTCTTAAAGTTGATGTTTAATTTTCTCTTCCAAAGGGTGTGATTCTTTACCACCACACTAGGGGGCAGACGTGTCTTGTGAGTTGGATTTTTTCTAGGATTCCAGTTTACTATCTGCAGTGGATGAAACTGTACATCTTTTCTGTAACAGTGTACATGTTTAGGATTCTCCTTCAAAGGGTCATTTTACAAAAGATTAAACTGTAGTCAGGCATGCATGGATGGGAGCAGTAAGAATTTTAGCAATGAAGTAAAAAATTAAATAGGGGGAAACGTTTGATCGTAGATGATATACGTCTCTGAAGAGCAGTATATTACAAAGGTGGTTAAGTAATAAACCTGGTTTAGTTAACCCAGAGGTAACAGGTTTAAAACCTGTTAGTAGAAAAGCCCAGGGCTTCATGCGCTCAACTAAACAAATGCCAATGTGCTCTTTTTCTGTGAGGTTTATGACTACCTCTGTGTTAAATTAACCAGGTTTGTGACTTGTGTCACCATCTGTAGTACACCTTCTGATCAAGCCAGTTTAGTGTGAAGTTAACTGATATTTTGTTTTGTTAAGAAATTCACATACTGCATCAAGTTGCCCTGCCCGACCCAAGACACTCCATGCTGTATGAAGCTCTGCTCTTTTAGACATGCACCATGTTGCCTGCACTGGTTCACATGAGTTTAACACACTTGTTAAAACCTTGGCTCAAAGGAGGTGTAAAATGAGCTGGGATTTTGATTGGTGGACCTCCTCACACACACATACACACAGACACAGATACACACACACACACACACACACACACACACACACACACACACACACACACACACTCAGAGGCATGCAACTCCACACAAACATACTTACAAGTACTCTCTCTCTCTCTCTCTCTCTCTCTCTCTCTCTCTCTCTCTCTCTCTCTCTCTCTCTCTCTCTCTCTCTCTCTCTCTCATACACACGCACATACAAACCACCAGCCCCTCTCATACCTTTTCCTTCTTTTACCTTAAAGTTAAGATCAACACTCCTGTTCCCCTCAAAAATGAACTCGTGGTTGGTTCAGTGCATCGTCATGCAACTGACTGCCAGAATAATATACTTACAACATGTTAGTCTTAGCTACAATGTGAAACAACAGAAGTCACTGGCAAAACAAGTGCAAAACAAGGATGTTTGGATGGCAAAAAAATGACAGTACCCTCAGACTACCCCAGATCTGTTTGTGGAGACCTGACAAGCTGTCATGGAGAATATGCCATCATTGTATTTGTCCTGTCATGCAGGCGACAGCAGGCTAAGGTTGCCTGCCTCATGCGCTCCAACTCTAAAGAGTTCAGAGTGGACCTGAGGTGGAGCAGATAATGTACTATCCAAGTATTTTACCGGACCATCTTTCAGTGTTTTTGTGTTATTTGTTTATTTTAAAGGCGCAATGCAACAATAATCAACATTTCAAGGTCAAGGTCAAGGTATCTGAAATGTCCCCAAAGGCAATTTTTTATACAGCCAGCCGAGAAATATGCACACCACCACACTCACAATTAAGACATACGAACATAAGAACATTGAAACAAAACTGGCAACAAAACTGGCAAATTAAATAAAGTTCATTTTCATCTGTAGCAACTGCCAGCAGCAAACAGTACAGCAACACACAGTACAAGCTTACAACATAAATACAACAAGAAAATATCTAAACGTCTCTAACAACTCATAGCAGCACAAGGCTGACACACAAGTGTGCGTTGTGGAGAATATGTCGTTGTATTTGTCCAGTCGCGCAGGGCTAAGGGTGCCTGTCTCATGCACTCCGGCTCTGAAGTGGAACAGAGCTGCATCTTTAGCATAGACTCTCAGTGTGGTAGGACAGCACATGAGAGTACATGAGAGTCCTTAACACAGGCCCACCTTAGTGCATACACACACACACTTAACCTGTTGAGGAGTAAGTTCTTTTAACAATGCTTGTGCCCCAGGGAGTAAGTTATTTTACTGTATCCTTCTAGAATTCTACTCGAAAAGCAGAAATATCCCCCCAGATTATTGTCGCGTCATAGACTGAACTCTCGTTCCGGGAGGCGTTCCAATCACATATTTGTGATCGTACTCCCGGGAGACCAGCCGCGGCTCATCACATATTTGTGACCGTACTCGCCAACAGGTTAAACACTAACACATTCCACCCCCCCCTTCCACACACACACACACACACACACATAAGTGAGTGTGTGCGCGTGTGTTTACTGCATGTGTGAATGAGTGTGTGCATGTCTCTGTGTGTGCTCATCTCAGTGCAGAGTATGCAGCACACAAGAGGAGAAGGGGGCTGTTAGCAGACTGTTTTGGTGCGTCTTCTCCTCTAGATCATGGCCTGTTTTACACAAGTGTATGTATGTTATGTTTAAGTGTGTATGTGTGTGTGTCTCATGTTAAAGTGTTTCTGTGTGTGTAACAGAGAGAGAGAGAAAGAGAGAGACAGAGGAGGGTATTTGTGAGTGTATGTGAATGTGTGTAGCTGTTTGTGTGATAGTGTGCCT
Organism: Setipinna tenuifilis; assembly: GCA_030347295.1. Classification (NCBI taxonomy): domain Eukaryota; kingdom Metazoa; phylum Chordata; class Actinopteri; order Clupeiformes; family Engraulidae; genus Setipinna; species Setipinna tenuifilis. The sequence continues at coordinate 1,154 of JAQKPU010000198.1, read as the reverse complement.
GTGTGTGTGTGTCTGTGTGTGTAAATGTGTGTTTGTGTGAGCATGTAAAAGAGTAAGAGTGTGTGCATGTGTTAGAGTATGTGTGTGTGAGTGTGTGTGTGTGGTGGTGGTGGTGGTGGGGGGGTATGTGTGTGTTTGTGTGTGGGTGTGTGTGTGTGTGTGTGTGTGTTTGTATGTGTGTGTGTGTGTGTGTGTGTGTGAGGGTAAGCCTGCCTGTGTGGAAGCATGTTTGCATGCATGATCTTATTTGCTCAGTTAACCTAACATAACATCAAGCCAAACAAACAAAAAAAAACAAGCTTGGCACCTTGTGCACAAAGCATTCTGCTCATCTATGGCTCCAGTGCCTGTGTTCAGAGTACCAGGGCAGCTGTGTTTTGGCTCAGTGGTCCAGGGAGTGATGATTGGTCCTCTGGAGGGACAGCTTACGGGATCAGGAGCTCGGGCAGGATGGCTGCGTAGCTTGGCAGAGCAGCGCAAAATAAAACCTCAGTGGAATCAGTGCACAGTTGCTATGGCGAACTGCAGCAGACAAGCATCAAGCATGTGTGTGTGTGTGTGTGTGCGTGTGCGTGCGTGCATGTGTGTGTTTCTACCTGTAAAGCTAGGGCTACATTTCGCCCGATCAATTAGGAAGGCTGCCACCCCACCCCCCCTCTCTCTGTACACATGAAAGCTTCATGTTTTGCAACAGATGGGCCAGTTAGCTGGAGTCTCCAGCAACACAAGAGGCAACAGGAGGGCAGACCTGCTGGGAGGGTGTCATCATTATGTAAAGGGTAAATATTATGGACATTACATAAAGGCTTTATGTAAAATCTAAAGGAGACAATGAACTGATTCACGTCATTTTGTGCTCCAGTTAGAAATGAGGGCATAAGTCACACTACATTAAAGTACATTAGAGAATGTCGTAATTTATCTTCTGCGTATTTCATAGGATGAATAAAAAAGACTTACATGACATTATTTTAATTTGCTTTTTTCAATGAGAATATTCTAGGCATGAATACAGGATAGTGTTAGTGTACACACAGCAAACCTATCAGACACACACCATAAACCATTAATCAAAACCAGTGTGTGATTAAGTGACCCAAGATTGACAACTGCAAACCCTGACATTCATATCTGTCTGTTGACCACGACCTCCA
>CM059288.1:26820315-26852381 GCA_030347295.1 Setipinna tenuifilis | reverse complement strand
ACATCTAGCGGCGGTACATTCCCGGGCATAGTGTCCTTGTTCCAGACATTCCCTGCACACAAAACTGGGACAGTCCCTCAGCACATGTCCGGGGCTCATACAGAGGCGGCAGATTTTTACCTGTTTGTCATGGATTACCTGGCAGTACTGGGGACCGTCCTCTGTCTCAAAACGTGTGCTGTATGGGAGGGATACCACCTCCTTCGGAAATCTCACTTTGAGGAATCGTGTGCCATCCGTTACTGAATTGCCCGGGTAGTACTGCCGCCGTACCGGAAGAATGGGTTGTACTCCCCACTTCACCAGTCTGTCCAGGATCTGCCGGTCAGGTGTTTCAGGTGGTAGGTGCAGGAAGGAGACCATGACCTCCGCCTTTTGCAACCTCTTCACCTCGATCATGCCGTCTTCATATCTTATGCCTTCCTCCATTTTCTCGCACGCCAGCTTGGAGTTCAGTGTCGCTTCGAATTGTTTACTTTGTGTGGGCCTTAAAGCCAACAGTCCGTTGCTTTTGTCAGTTTGATCGTCCGTACAAAGTTCTTTATCATTTCCTCGAAGTTTGTCAACCTTTCTTTTCTTGTTCTTAACCATAACAAAATCGTCATCCGTACCCGTTTGTCCATCAGCCATTCCATTTTCAGAGTCCTTTAGGTCCTTATGTTCACCATCGTCCAAAGTATTTTTCCTCTCCGTCGTCGCTTTAAAACATTGCATGGTCGCCGCCGTATTAACATCTTCCTCAGAGGTAATCCTTCTTCGTAAGCCTTGTACCGGTATCGAGAGTCGTTCGCCATGTGGTCCGTCCATTGTTGTAAAAAAACAAAAAAGCTGACCCAGCAGCAGCAGACTGCTGGGCTCGCTTTAAACTGAAGAAGAAAAATTAACTAAAGACACACTAGGTAATAAAGCAATAGGTAAATAAAGCAAATACAGAGTAGAGTGCTCCAAACGGGGAGCCTCTCTCCCCAGTCTACTGCCAACCCTCACACACACGCGCAGATCGGACGAGATCGGGCGTGCTCAGTGTGGTATGGCCGTAAGCGAAAGCTGCCTGCGAAAGCGGCCCCCTTAAAGCAGTCGGCAAACACGTGTGCCATTCAGGGAGCCTCGCCATGTCACTGAAGCGCCACCTCTTTCAAACACCGCTGGCATATTGAGCTGAACTCCGGAAAAAGACATTTGTCAGTTAGGAAAAAAAGGTGAGAGAGAAAAAAAACAGCCAATAAATTAATTAATTAATAAATGAATACACCAATAAATAGTTTATTTAAAAAAAAAAAGAAGGGGATGGGTAAAAAAGGCAAAGCAGCAAAAAAAGAGTGGTTTGACGTCTGAAATGTTGCTGTGCTTGTTGTTGCGTTGGTCTGCCCCCGAGTGGTGAAGGCAGGGCAAGAGAGGGAAGGAAAAAAAAAGCTTACAGCACCTGCTATTCCCAGGCGGTCTCCCATCCAAGTGCTAACCAGGCCCGACGCTGCTTAGCTTCCGAGATCGGACGAGATTTTTTTTTTTTTTTTTTTGTCTTTATTTATCAAAAGCACATAATTAGACATTACACAATACACTTTGTAGTTTTCACTTACATTAGTTAAATATCTTTGCAGACATTCTGGGGCTACATGTGCAATACCAGGCAAAGGAGCTTCAGTCAGCTCCAACATCCTTCACAGTAGATTGCAATAAATAGATAAATAAATGAGAAGGCATACAGTCACACAATAAATGTGCAAAAGACGCCGCTGTGCAAAGATACTGCAAGACTACTATTTCAGAGATAAAAAAGTACAACTGCCCTGTGCTACACATTCAAAACGACAAATAAATACATTCATGATAAAAGAAAAGACATACATACAGCGGTACTAAAAACAATCCGGTAAAAGCAATTTGATGCCATCCCATGTCTGTCGTATAAAAGGGTTAGTAGAAATAAATATGTTGCTAAAAAGCTCTAATTCCCCCCTTTCACTAAAATATAAAAACAAAGATTCTAAAATTGCTAACAGTTTAACTCAAAATAAAAGACAGACATCCAGTTCCACTCCCTTTTGCTTAACCACCACCCTCCTCACCCAAACTGAATGTCTTGCCACTGCTAAAACAATGTGGAGTGCCTGTCGTCTTTCTTTTCTGTTCTCAAAAGCCCCAAATAAAAACACCTTTTCCCAGTTTCGAGTCACATACTGCTCACTTTCCCCAAAACCCACCACTATTTGCTTTAACTTCTCTTTAAAACATTTCAGTTTTTCGCACAAAAAGAACATATGTCTTAGACCCTCTTTTTCCCCACCACACACTTTACATAAGTCATCATTTGCAAACCCCATTTTAAAAAGTCTCATTTCATTAAAAATACAATTGTGTCCTAATAAAAAATCAAAATGTTCTAAAACTGGGCATTTCAATGTTTGTCTTATGTTACTCCAAATTTCTTCTTTTTTCAAACCCTCCACCACCCTCAACCAGTATTCATTCGCTATTGGTGGGATAAAAGCCTTCTGCCTAAAAAACAAATAAAAGTTCTTTAAAACAAAAGCCTTGAAAACACCATCACCTTCTTTCACAGTTATTTCAACATCCTCTTTTTCTGCCCCCACACCATCACACATTATTTGTTTTTTCCATTCATTTGGTATGGCACTGAGTATTTGGTTCAGTTCTTTTCTTATTCTTCCCACCTCATACCCTTCTTGTACTCGTCTTAATTCATCAATAAAAGCTTGGAATGGTAAGAGTCCTGGCTGTATCTCATAAAAGAGATCTCTGATCTTCCTAAAACCCGCGTCAAACCAGACTTTCAGAAAATTTCCACCACCAATTCTCAGATTTGGATTTAAAAACAACGGCTGATTCAAGATTGCTTCCCGTCCCACTGGATTGAACCTCAAACACTCCAAATAGCTACCCCAAGCCCTTAAAATTTCTCAATAAAATTCTGGGACTCCAACAGTCATGCTGTCTTTCCACCCCATCCATAAGGCTGAAGAGAGTCTCATATTTCACCTTTGCTGGCTTACCGTGCCAAATAAAATTTAGCATCAGACGTCTAAGAACGTTTGCCACAGTTATTGGCAAGCAGACTGAACCAAGGACGTACCATAACTTTGATAAAAACAAAGCATTCAGCACTAAAATTTTGCCCCGCAGAGTCAGACTCCGTCTTTCCCAGAAAGCCAATCTTTTTTTAGTCTTCCCGATTACCTCTTCCCAGTTTTCTTTAGTAGTCAATCTTTCATCTGGCCCTACTCTGACCCCTAAAATTTTCATTCCAGATAGTACCTCCTTAAGGGGTAGCGTCCTTGACAGAGTTCCTCCTCCAACCCTTAGGAACTCTGTTTTGCCCACGTTCATTCTAGCCCCTGACCCTTTACAATACAAATCTAAAACCTTCATGCTATTAAAAATGCTTTCTTCGTCCTTTAGCACAAGAGTTGTTTCGCCAGCATACTGGTAAATCTTTGTCTCTGTATTAAAAGGGCCTTCTTTAAAAACAGATATTCCCCCTATCCCGCTGTCTGCACTGATCGCCAGGCCTACAGGCAGTGGCGGTTCTATAGTGTTTTACGCCCCGGGCGAGACCACCTCTCAGCACCCCCCCCCCCCCCCCCCCCCAGAAACAAACACACCAAACATTAAAGTTAAAAAAATACATTATTTAAAATGGTTAATAAATAAACACCACAACCATTATTAAACAAAGATTTGTGCAATGACTGCAGACGGCTCTACATATATAGGAATATATATATATATATATATATATAGGAATGTATATATATATATATAGGAATTCCACTGAAATACAGTTTTAAAATTAGTACAAAAAACTGCATATATAAATTAGGTTTATATAGGCCTACGTGTAAATCACTGGTACATTTAAAATTCACTCTATTTTACATTTATAAAGGTTTCATATGGGAGAACAAAAACATTGTGTACAGAGTTTGAAATAAATATGAAGAGGGAAAATCTACGTAACAGTAAGATTGTTTCTTTTCATATTAGTTTCACCAGCAGATGTTGCCCTTGGCCTATGAACCTGCAAACCGACGAGAACTATGTACTTGTGACTGAGGGCAGCCGCAGCATAGCTAGCTAGCAACCTAAGGAAGAAAGTGCTAGTCTTATCCGAACGTTAACTGAAAACAGTCGAGTGACCATGATGAATTGTTTTCAAATATCCATATCCATATTTATATCCACAACCTAAACTAGCTAGCCAGCATCAATCATTTAAAACTTTAATCATTTGCAACACTTGTTAACACAGTCTGAACATTGCTAGTAGCCTGGGAGCTAATGTTACAAAGTTTGTTGACGGTAAGGAGCAAGGGCTACAAAATGAACTTTTTATTATTATGATTTATTTATTTAAAACACTGTCTTATCTGCAAGCGTGACATTCATCTCGCGTTCTATTCTTTTTTCCGCTCCCGACTTTAGATATATTTTCAAGGCCCTGTCCAAACATTTGTCTGCCAAACTTAAACTAAGACTGAGCAATAATCGACCAGACCACTGAAAGGTGGGGGAGGGGGGCACCAGGAGGAGAATGGAGAAGGAGAGGAGCAAATTGACCTATGTTGCTTTTGTATTGCTTAAAATAAATATTAACATGCTTTGCACATTTTTAAAATATCCTTACTAGCACGTACCTAGCCTATTGAGATGATTTTTTCACGAGCCAATTTTTTTGGTGGTGCCCCCACAAGCACTTGGTGCCCTACGCACGCTGCGTTATGTGCGTGTGCGGAGCTACTGCCGCCGAGACAGAGAAGACACGCTGCTTCTGTGCATGCCACCTTCTCAGCAAGCAAGGGCGCCTGCAGTTCGCCATTGTGCCGATTGCAGCATTACAGGGGGCGCCAATGTGCCGATTGCAGCGATATGACAAACGGAGCTTTTTATTTTATTTTTTTCCCCAAGCGCTCCTGGCGCCCCCCACGAAATGGCGCCCCGGGCGGCTGCCCGGTTCGCCCGTGCCTAAAACCGCTACTGCCTACAGGCTCGGCTACCAGCGTGTACAGCAGTGCAGACAACGGGCAGCCCTGTCAGATAGATCTTGTAAGAGGAATAAAAGCAGTTAAAAACCCATTTACTTTGACACAACTCTTGGCATCAGAATAGAGACATCTCAGACACCGTATAAATTTGTTGCCAAAATTAAAAGTACTTAAAACCTCAAATAAAAAATCGTGTTCAACCCTGTCAAAAGCTTTTTCAAAATCAATGTTAAGAACAAAAGCCTGCTTCTTTTCTTTTTCTAAAAACCAAAACTTATCCCTAACACTGTTGACAGTGTCTGAGATGTCCCTACCTGGCACAGCATATGCCTGGTTCGTCTGAATGACCGTGGGTAAACATTTCTTCAGTCTATTTGCCAATACCTTTGCCAGGATTTTATAATCGCAATTTAAAAGACTGATTGGTCTAACATTCTCCAGCATAGCTCTGTCTCCCTTTTTTTTATAAATAATTTTAATAACCCCTCTAGACATAAATGGACTTAAAATCCCTCCCTCCCAAACCTCTTGGAAAACCATATTTAAAATAGGGACTAAAAGTGTTCTAAAAGCCTTATAAAATTCACACGGTAAACCATCCAAGCCAGGGCTCTGACCATTCTTCATGTTTCCTAAAGCATTTTCGATTTCCTCATTTCTTATCACACTGTTGCATTCTTTTCTGTCTTCTGCTTTCACTCTTTTTTTGATATGACTCAATAAAAACTTTTTTGCCTCCTCATCGATTCCTTGTTTCATAAATAATTTCTCGTAAAAATTAAAAACTCTATGTAAAATGCCATTTCTGTCCGTAATAATATTTCCATTTTCGTTTTTCAAAGATTTTATTTCTTCTGATTTAGTGGGTCGGGGGGCAGCTTACTGTCCAGCTCCAGCTCGCCCTCCTCCGCCGTCGAAACCTCTGGCTGCTCCTGCTCCTGATAGTAATTATTTTTTACTAGTAATTTTGTTATATTATGAAGGCTTAGTCAGCATTGAGGAGAAAGCAGGAACAAGGCTTTATTTCTTGCATTGATGCATCAATGGAGAGACAGCAGTTTCTCTGGTGTTGTTAAGTCTATCTCTAAATTTTCCAAAGATCTACAGCCAGTAAATACTCTTTGGTCAACAGGGGTGCAACCCCTTAGACCCACCCTACATTAATATGCATTAGACAACTGTGTGTGGCAAGGCTCTTTGTTTACATTTTGGAGGGAATGAGAAGTGCCTTCCAGGTGTGACACAGGGATGTGGCACCTCTTCAGATGGGTGAATGAATTGGGGCAGACAATAGAATACACATAACACCTCAACTCCGGAGGCAGACACAGATATGGCCAGGAAAGTGTCACACAAAGCTCTGATTGTGATAATAAGAGTTACAAAATAACAGGAATATAAATAATAATAAAGAAATGTGTCATTAAAATGTAACATTAAAAATGTTATGTACAATGTCCTTATTATTATTCAGATTCCTTCACTCCAAGACCTCCGCGATCGCCAGTCCAGGGGTGGAGGTCACAGTCCCCTCCCGCACCACACACGGCTCGGTCTCGTCTTCGGACAGGCAGGTGCACCGCATCATCGTCTTCCGGCAGTCGTCGCATCTGGCGGCGGTACATTCCCGGGCATAATGTCCTTGCTCCTCACACTCTCTGCACAGGAAACTAGGACAGTCCCTCAGTACATGTCCAGGGCTCATGCAGAAGCGACAGATTTTAACTTGCTTGTCGTGGATCACCCGGCAGTACTGGGGACCGTCCTCTGTTTCAAATCGTGCGCTGTATGGGAGGGATACCACCTCCTTCGGGAACCTCACCTTGAGGAATCTCGTGCCGTCTGCAACTGAAGTGCGCGGGTAGTACCGCCGCGGTACCGGAAGAATGGGTTGCACTCCCCACTTTACCAGTCTGTCCAGGATCTGCCTGTCCGGTATTTCAGGTGGAAGGTGCAGGAAGGAGACCATGACCTCTGCCCTGTGCAGCCTCTTTGCCTCGATCACAGCCTCACCGTAACGCAAGCCCTCTTCCATTTTTTCGCATGCGGCCTCAGAGTTCATGGTGGCCTCGAATTGTTTGTTCTGTTTAGGCCGCAATGCCAACAGTTCGCCTGCCCCCGCCACACTCTCGATCACTTTAATTAGTTCATAGGCCTTCAAGCCAACAATGTTTTCTGTTTCCAGTAAAATAGTCCATTCTCTTTTGTACTTAGTTCCTGTTTTATCTTGCTCACCACGTCTTTGTTTGTTGTCGCTCATTTTACTCACAGTTTCACCAGCTGTTCAACTCGCATTTCCTTGTGTTGTTTCACTCACGTTATCAAACACCGTTCGTTTACTCACTTCTCCGACCATGTTTTCTTTGCCAGGTCCAATGTCCATATTAATTTCTTCCTCTGTTCGTTTTTTGCTTTTAACTGTAACAAAACCGTCATCCTCTTCTCTTCGTTCATCATTCAGTCCATTTTCAAAAGCCATTTGTTTCCGTAAGTCCATATCAAGCATTTCAAGCATTTCATTTCCTTTCCTCGTTATCGTTACACAGTCCGCGGTCGCCGCCATTTCACCAGATCTATCAAAGATGTCCATTCTCTGTAAACTTTTTTCCATGCTCAGGGGTCGTTTGCCAGAGGGTCCGTCCATGTTTGAACAAAAAAGGTGGAAACGCTGGCCCAGCAGCGGCAAACTGCTGGGCTCGCTATATCTCTAAACAAAACTTTTTAAACGAAAAATAAACAGTTTAAATGAAATAAATTTACAAAAAAATGAAGCAGAGAGCTCCAAAGGCGGAGAGCCTCTCTCCCCAGTCTACTGCCACTCACTTGCTGCGCAGGTCACGAGATCGGGCGTGCTCAGCGTGGTATGGCCGTAAGCGAAAGCTGCCTGCGAAAGCCGCCCCCTTAAAGCAATCGCGAAACATGTCTGTCATTTACGCAGGGTGAGACAGCAAAAAAATAGCGTACAGCACCTAGTATTCCCAGGCGGTCTCCCATCCAACCACAAACCAGAGCCGGTGCTGCTTAACTTCCGAGATCAGACGATATACGGCGTGCTCAGCGTGGTATGGCCGTAAGCTAAAGCTCCCTGCGAAAGAGGCCCCCTTAAAGCAGTCGCGAAACATGTCTGTCATTTATGCAGGGTCAGACAGAAAAAGAAATAGCTTACAGCACCTGGTATTCCCAGCCGGTCTCCCATCCAAGTACTAGCTGTGTAGTAGTAGTAGTACCAAGTAGTAGCTGTGGCCTAGGGGTTAGAGCGTAGGACTTGGGATTGGAGAGTTGCAGGTTCAAATCCCACCCTACCCATGGTATAATGCCAGCCTCCATAGGAGGACAGGGGACATTGCCACACATCATGTCAACCTCAAGAGGAGCGCTCAACCGGCAAGCAAGTCAGTAATCGGAGCATCTGAGCACAGGGAACACAACAGAAAGTGCTCCGGGAGGGAAACAGGGGAACAGAGGACAGGCAGAACTGGTGAGCGTTTCGGTAACCAGAGCACATGGCCATCGGAGTACAACTTGCTAGCAGGCAGAACCGGCAAGCATGATGGTGACTGGAGGGTCTACTGTAAGGGTGTATGCCTGGGAGCAACAGGTCAGTAACCAGAGGGTCTGGGGACATGGTCAAAAGCGTACCCAGGCAGAACCGGCGAGCATGCCGATAACCGGCGCATCAACCGTAAGCTCCAGGGGACAAGGCACATACAGGGCAGGGCACAAGATTTGGAGGACTGTTACAACAATCTGCAGAGTTAGGCCTGCCGTCCAGCAGGCACCGAGCAGAATGGCGGTGTCAGGGAAGAGAGAGAGAGTCCCTTTGTATTGACCAACCAGCAGCCAGCCTGGCTTCCTCGTCCAACTCCCACCTATTAAACAAAAACTACAGAGACTCCTGGTGCCCTGGTGGGGCTCTGCACTGCTACATGGGAGACATCCCACAGACACCCTACCGGGCCGTGACAAAAGCCAAAGCCGTGCCTGCTCGGGCAGCAAAGTCCAACTATGTTCCTACTTTAACCTAATACCTACCTGACTACCTATCCAGGCCTTTTAAAAAAACACTTTAGAATGATATTGGTATGTGTAAAAAAGTACCAAATAACATGATATATTATAATAAGACATAATATGGAATAGAAATTACACAAAAAGTGTAGGGTTTTAAATGGTGGCCTAAGACTTTATTTGCTTAAACCATGCCATTTAAATTTCAATGTGATGCAACTAAACTGTGGGAGCAACTTATGACTCTTTTAAGGTACCATCCAAATGGCTCTTACTGCATGGTATTTTACTGATATTCCAAGAAGCTTCAAAAAACCCACTTTAGACTGATACTAATTAAATAAATAGTTAATTATTTATTTTTAAAAAAGGGATGAATTGAAAAGGGAAAGCAGTAAAGAAATAGTGGTTTGAGGTGTAAAATGTTGCTGTGCTTATTGCGTTGGTATGCCCCAGCTGGTGAAAAAAGCTTACAGCACCTGGTATTCCCAGGCGGTCTCCCATCCAAGTACTAACCAGGCCCAGCCCTGCTTAGCTTCCGAGATCGGACGAGATTGGGCGTGCTCACCGTGGTATGGCCGTAAGAAAATGCTGCCTGCGAAAAAGGCCCTCTTAAAGCAGTGGCCAGACGCGCGTGTCATTCAGGGAGCCTCGTCATGTCACTGAACCACCCGCTTTTACAACCAGCGCGGGGATATTGAGTCAAATGCCGGAAAAAGCCTTTTGTCAGTTAAGAAAAAAGGCAGAGAGAGAAAAAAATGAATAAAAATAAATAATGAAATAAATAAATTCATAAAGTGTTCATTTTTGTTTAAAAGAAAAGAGATGAAAGCAGTAAAGAAATAGTGTTTTCCTTTTGTCAGTGAGGAAAAAAGGGCCAGAGACAAAAAAAAAATTAAATTGAATTAATTAATTAAATAGTTCATGTTTTTTTTTTTTAAAAAAAAGGGATTCATTGAAAAGGGAAAGCAGTAAAGAAATAGTGGTTTGAGGTGTAAAATGTCGCCCCCTTAAAGCAATCGCGAAACATGTCTGTCATTTACGCAGGGTGAGACAGGAAAAAAATAGCGTACAGCACCTAGTATTCCCAGGCGGTCTCCCATCAAACCACAAACCAGAGCCGGTGCTGCTTAACTTCCGAGATCAGACGATATACGGCGTGCTCAGCGTGGTATGGCCGTAAGCTAAAGCGCCCTGCGAAAGAGGCCCCCTTAAAGCAATCGAGAGAGAAAAAAAACAGCCAATAAATTAATTAATGGATGAATGAATACACTAATAAAGAGTTTATTTTTTTAAAAAAAGGAAGGGGATGGGTAAAAAAGGCAAAGCAGCAAAAAAAAGAGTGTTTTGACGTCTGAAATGTTGCTGTGCTTGTTGTTGCGTTGGTCTGCCCCCGAGTGGTAAAGGCAGGGCAAGAGAGGGAGGAAGAAAGAAAAAAAGATTACAGCACTTGGTATTCCCAGGCGGTCTCCCATCCAAGTACTAACCAGGCCCAACGCTGCTTAGCTTCCGAGATCTGACGAGATCGGGCGTGCTCAGCGTGGTATGGCCGTAAGCGAGAACTGCCTGTGAAAGCGGCCCCCTTAAAGCAGTCGGCAAACAAGTGTACCATTCAGGGAGCCTCGCCATGTAACTGAACCGCCACCTCTTTGAAACACCGCCGGCATATTGAGCTGAACGCCGGAAAAATACGTTTGTCAGTTTGGAAAAAAAGGTGAGAGAGAAAAACAGGGCCGCCCCTAAGGTTTTGGAGGCCCTAAGCATAACTGTTCAGGGAGGCCCCCCCACCACCTCACCATACACACGCGCACATGCCACACACACACAAAATTGTACTGAAACCGTTATTTATTAAAATTCACATTTTAAAACTGAACATTTACAATATTATAATAAATAAGGCTAATAACAGTAAAAGTAAAGAAGAGCAGCACCATTAATAATGTATAAATAATAAATACGTGTTAGAACATTCTTAAGAGCAACAATGATGGGAAAACGATATGAAATGCAATTTATAAAAGTATGTTATATAAAATTAGGGAAACATAGAAGCATGCTGTAAAACTACACATTAAGCACAGTTTTGCTGGTTTGCAGGTTTACTTGCCACTTTGACCCATTTCAGTGTGTGTGTTTGGCTAGTAAAGATCTACTTGCCATTTTGGCTGTCTGGTGAGGGAAAAGTTAATTTAATGCCTTGGCTGTCTGATCATCAGGCAGAATATATTTGGACTGAAGTAGTGAACTGACGCACAAGGACAGAGCAAACAGGACTTTGTTGACTAATTAGGCACTCAAAAACTACAAACTACACTGTCAACTAGGCTATTTCCAAGCATGCCACATGCATTGTACAATATTCGTTTTTATAATTTAGAGTTTACAACTACATCAAATCAGCAAAGCCAACACGCAACCTAGCCTGGAAATGCATTGCCTAATAGGAGGCATCAGCTACTAAAGTAGTGTACACTGACGGACTTTTGGTGACTTATAAGACAGTCAAAATCTACAAACTATACTGTCAGCTTTCAGCTATTTGCAAATGTGCCACGTGCACTGTAAAATCTAATTAGTTTCTATAAGTTAGTGTTTACCTCAATTCAGCAAAGCCAACGCAACCTAGCCTGAAGTAAGCATTGGTTATTAAACTAGCATTAATGCTGAACAATTCAAATCTTTAACAAGCAGTTACTAGCGAGGGATGAACGGGAATCATCCTTTTGTTTCTTTTTCTTCCTTTTTCCAGCTCCAGACTCAAACTGCCGTTTCATTCTTGGATTTTTGGCTACTTGAACTTGGGGTCCGATGTAGAAAATTTGGGCGCTAGCAGTGGCCAGCTGCAGCGAACACTGACAGAAAGATGCAAACTGGGCTGTACCATTTCAGGGAGGAGGAGGGGGGTGGGTGGCTTTGTATTAGGCACAAACGAGAGCGTGAAACTCCGCTCCGCGCACACTTTACTTCTCCCTCTTGGACGTGTCTATGGTGCTGAAAGCACTTTGCCAAACACCGATCGATGACTGTCTGAGGCCCTACGCACGCTGCGTACTCTGCGTATGTGAAGGGGCAGCCCTGGAGAAAAAAACAGCCAATAAGTTAATTAATTAATAAATGAATACACCAATAAATAGTTTATTTTTTAAAAAAGAAGGGGATGGGTAAAAAAGGCAAAGCAGCAAAAAAAGAGTGGTTTGACGTCTGAAATGTTGCTGTGCTTCTTGTTGCGTTGGTCTGCCCCCGAGTGGTGAAGGCAGGGCAAGAGAGGGAGGAAGAAAAAAAAAAAGCTTACAGCACCTGGTATTCCCAGGCGGTCTCCCATCCAAGTACTAACCAGGCCCAGCCCTGCTTAGCTTCCGAGATCGGACGAGATCGGGCGTGCTCACCGTGGTATGGCCGTAAGAAAATGCTGCCTGCGAAAAAGGCCCTCTTAAAGCAGTGGCCAGACGCGCGTGTCATTCAGGGAGCCTCGTCATGTCACTGAACCACCCGCTTTTACAACCAGCGTGGGGATATTGAGTCAAATGCCGGAAAAAGCCTTTTGTCAGTTAAGAAAAAAGGCGAGAGAGAAAAAAACAGCCAATAAGTTAATTAATTAATAAATGAATACACCAATAAATAGTTTATTTTTTAAAAAAAGAAGGGAATGCAGCAAAAAAAGAGTGGTTTGATGTCTGAAATGTTGCTGTGCTTGTTGTTGCGTTGGTCTGCCGAGTGGTGAAGGCAGGGCAAGAGAGGGAGGAAGAAAAAAAAAAAAGCTTACAGCACCTGGTATTCCCAGACGGTCTCCCATCCAAGTACTAACCAGGCCCGACGCTGCTTAGCTTCCGAGATCGGACGAGATTTTTTTTTTTTTTTTGTCTTTATTAATCAAAAGCACATTCATTTAAAACAATACACAAAGGGTCTTTGTATTCTGCACATTCAAAAGTACAATTTTCTTCAAAAAGACCTCTGGGGTTTCGCACGTGGAATATTGGGCAAAAGAGCCCCGGGCAATCCCAACATCCTTCACAGTATAAATAAATAAATAATATAAGCATCACACAATAAATATGTGGAAAAAGACGCCGCTGTGCAAAGATACTGCAAGATTACCTTTTCAGAAGTGAAAAGTATACATGTAGGATTTACATGTATGACAAAAAACTAAAAGAAATTGCAGCTGCTCTGTGCTACAGATTTATCAATAAATAAAGACATTCATGATAAGAAGCAAGAAACATAGATACAGTAACACTAAGAACAGCCCGGCAAAAGCAAAATTAAACCATCCCATCTCTGTTGTATAAAAGGATTAGTAGAGATAAATATGTTGTTAAAAAACTCCAATTCCCCCCTTTCACTAAAATATAAAAACAAAGATTCTAAAATTGCTAACAGTTTAACACGAAATAAAAGACAGACATCCAGTTCCACTCCCCTTTGTTTCATCACCACCCTCCTCACCCAGACTGAATGCCTTGCCACTGCTAAAACAATGTGGAGTGCCTGTCGTTTTTCTTTTCTGTTTCCAAAAGCCCCAAATAAAAACACTTTTTCCCAGTTTTGAGTTACATATTGCTCACTTTCTCCAAAACCCACCACTATTTGCTTTAGCTTCTTTTTAAAACATCTTAGTTTTTTACATAGAAAGAACATATGTTTTAAACCCTCTTTTTCTCCACCACACACTTTACATAAATCATCGTTTGCGAAGCCCATTTTAAAAAGTCTCATTTCATTTGAAACACAATTATGTCCTAATAAAAAATCAAAGTTTTCTAAAACTGGGCATTTCAGTGTTTGTCTTATGTTCCGCCAAATGTCTTCTTTTTTCAACCCCTCCACCACCCTCAACCAGTAGTTATTTGCCGTTGGTGGAACAAAAGCCTTCTGTCTAAAAAACAAATAAAAGTTCTTTAAAACAAAAGCCTTAAAAACCCCATCACCTTCTTTCACAGTTATTTCAACTTCCTCTTTTTTTGCCCCCTCACTGTCACATATTATTTGTTCTTTCCATTCAGTTGGTATAGCACTCAGTATTTGGTTCAGTTCTTTTCTTATTTTTCCCACCTCGTATCCCTCTTGCACCCTTGATATTTCATCAATAAAAGCCTGGAATGGCAAGAGCCCTGGCCTTACTTTATAAAAGAGATCTCTGATCTTCCTAAAACCTGCTTCAAACCACACTATCCAAGAGATCCCTCCTTCAATTGTCAAATTTGAATTTAAAAACAGGTTGATTTAAAATAGTTTCCCTTCCCACCGGTTTAAGAACTAGAGTCTTTGAAAAGCTACCCCATGCCCTTAAAACCTCTCTATAAAACTCTGGGATGCCAATTGTCATGTTATCTTTCAACCCCATCCATAAGGCTGAAGACCCTAAATTCATTTTTTTTGTTAAAAAATATGTCATGGTTGTTTTCCACTCTCTAAAATCTTCTCCTAAAAAATTCCTCACAACCTTTACTCTGAGGGCCTTCATCCTTAGGATGGGGTCTAGGAGTCCCAGTCCTCCCTCCTAAACTGGACCGATCAGAGTCTCATATTTAATTTTGGATGGCTTACCCTGCCAGATAAAATTCGTCATTAAATGCCTCAGTACATTCGCCACAGGAATTGGCAAACAGACCGAACCAAAGACGTACCATAGTTTAGATAAAAATAATGCATTTAGCACTAAGATTTTTCCCTTGAGGGTCAAACTTCTCCTCTCCCAAAAAGCCAATCGATGTTTTGTTTTCCCCATTACCTCCTCCCAATTTTCTTTTGTCATTAAACATTCATTTGGCCCTACTCTGACTCCCAAAATTTTCATTCCAGATTGAATTTCTTTGAAAGGTAACGCCCTTGACAGAGTTCCTCCTCCCAACCTCAGGAACTCTGTTTTGCCCTCATTCATTCTAGCGCCTGAGCCTTTACAATACAAGTCTAAAACTGCCATACTGTTAAAAATGCTGTCCTCATCTTCCAGCACAAGAGTTGTGTCATCAGCATATTGGTAGATCTTTGTTTCCATGTTAAAAGGGTCTTCTTTAAAAACAGATATCCCTTTTATCCCGCTGTCCGCACTGATTGCCAGGCCCAGTGGCTCAGCCACCAGCATGTACAACAGTGCGGACAGCGGGTAGCCTTGGTGAATTGATCTCGATAACAGAATAAAATCAGTTAAAAAACCATTGACTTTGACACAGCTCTTGGCATCTGAGTAGAGACACCTCAGACACCGTACAAACTTTTTAACAAAATTAAAAGTATTTAAAACATCAAATAAAAACTCATGTTCCACTCTATCAAAAGCTTTTTCAAAATCAATGTTGAGGACAAACCCCTGTTTTTTCTCTCTCTCCATGTACCAGAGTTTGTCCCTGACACTGTTAACGGTGTCTGAGATATCTCTACCCAGTACAGCATAGGCTTGAATGGACTGAATGACTGAGGGCAAAATTTGCTTCAGCCTATTTGCCAATATCTTGGCTAAGATTTTATAATCGCAATTTAAAAGACTAATAGGTCGAAAATTTTCTAACATATCTCTGTCCCCCTTTTTCTTGTAAATAATTTTAATGACCCCTCTAGTCATAAATGGGCTTATATTCCCCTCCTCCCACACCTCCTGAAAAACCATGTTTAAAATAGGAACTAAAACGAGTTTAAAAGCTTTATAAAACTCACACGGTAAGCCATCCAGGCCAGGGCTCTTACCATTCTTCATTCCTCCTAAGGCATTCTCAATTTCTTCATTAGTGATGACGCTATTGCACATGTCTCTGTCTGTTTTTATTTCTCTTGCTTTTATATGGTTTAATAAAAAACGACTTGCATTGTTGTCTATGCCCTGTTTAGTAAAAAGAGCTTGACAAAACGTAAAAACTCTATTTAAAATACCTTCTCTATCATTAACCATGTTTCCTTCACCATCCTTTAAAGACTGTATTTCCTCTGCTTTCTGTCTACTTCTTTCCAAGTCAAAGAAAAATCTTGTGCACCTTTCTCCCTCCAACATATAGTTTGCCCTGCTTCTAATCATAGCACCTTTACATTTATTTTCCTCAATCATTTTCAAGTTTCCTTCTAACTCCATTATTTTGTTTGCATTTCCGTCACCCACAGCTGCTTTCATTAGTTCCTTTTCAAGTTCTTTTTTAATTGCAAGTTCCTTTTGATTCTTCTCTTTTTTCAGTTTTCTACAATATTCCACCGTATATGTTTTTATATCATGTTTTAAATTGTCCCACCATAGCCCAATACAACCCTTATACATATTGATTTCCTTAGCACTTTCTTTTATAAAATTCTCCACTTTTAACCTATAAAAATTGTCTTTTAAAACTTCAGTATTTAAAAGCCAAAGTCCAGATCCCCGTTCTGTTTCACTAAAATCTAAAAACATCTGTACATAATTATGATCGCTAAAACTACAAACCTTATATTGGATCTTAGCACTGTCAATAAAATCCCTTTTCGCTAGAACCAGATCAATCCTACTTTGTTTTATTTTATTTTGTACCACTTGTACCCTACTAAATTCTCTCTTTCCTATATTCTTTTCTCTCCACCCATCAACTAAATTAAATTTCATCATTAGACTTTTCAATTGTTCCCTTCCTCTATCAGCTGCGTACACCATGTCCTCACCAATGTCAATTTTCTCCAAAACTGTATTAAAATCTCCAATAATAAACATATCCTTCCATTTATCCATTAAAATACACAGTCGTTTAAAAAAAGCCACCCTATCAGCATCCTCATTTGGAGCGTGTATGTTGCATATAGTTATTTTTTCGTTTTCTTTCTCAAAACTCATAATTAAAATTTTCCCCTCCTTGTCGTTATACAATTCCGTTGTTTTATCACAGGTGTTTCTCTTAACCATAAAAGCCAGCCCTCTTCCCTTTTGCGCACTATTATTATAAAACCAACCCCCATCCCACCTCTTCCTGAAACCCTCTGCTATATCATCTTTCCAGTTCGTTTCTTGTAGTAGAATGATGTCACTGTTCTTATTTTCTAAAGCATTTTTTCTGGGTTTACTCCCCCTCTTACGTTAATAGAAGTAAAAATCCACCCCATTAAAATAATAAATATGAAGATAAAAGAAATAAATAAGTGTCCCACCATTAAATTACACATTGTCACTGTTTGTTAAACCTGCTCATTCCGTTGACTCCTCCTGCTTTCCTGATTTTTCAATACCAAAGGTAAATTAACAATTCCAGTCCTTTGTTTCCTTCCTTTCCATTTTTTTTGTAGTCGCTCTCCAAGTTCAAGTTCGTTATGCTCTGTTAAACCGCATACCTCCTGTGTAGTCCGTTGTTGTAGTCCATTATTGTTACTTTCAGAATCAAAAAAGTTCTGTTCCCTTTCCTTCTCTGTTTTAGACACTGCTAAAGGAAGCTCTGTAGAGACGGCTCCCTCCACCAGCTCCGCGCTATCGGTGATGTTACAGTCCGTGCTCCCTGGGGAGGGAGCCGCCTCCGACGTTCGCTGGCCACAGGGCAAATCGCCCTCCGACTCCAGCTCGTCTGGCTCCGCCACAGAGCCCTCTGGCCGCTCGTTCTCCAGGTCCACCTCCAGCACGAGTTCGGGGGCAGAGGCCACAGCCTCCTCCCGCACCCCACACGGCTCGCTCTCGTCCTCGGACAGACAGGTACATCGCATCATGGTCTTCCGGCAGTCGTCACATCGAGCGGCGGTACATTCCCGGGCATAGTGTCCTTGTTCCAGACATTCCCTGCACACAAAGCTGGGACAGTCCCTCAGCACATGTCCGGGGCTCATACAGAGGCGACAGATTTTAACCTGTCGGTCATGGATTACCTGGCAGTACTGGGGACCATCCTCTGTCTCAAAGCGTGTGCTGTATGGGAGGGATACCACCTCCTTCGGGAACCTCACTTTGAGGAATCGTGTGCCATCCGTTACTGAAGTGCCCGGGTAGTACCGCCGCCGTACCGGAAGAATGGGTTGTACTCCCCACTTCACCAGTCTGTCCAGGATCTGCCGGTCAGGTGTTTCAGGTGGTAGGTGCAGGAAGGAGACCATGACCTCCGCCTTGTGCAGCCTCTTCACCTCGATCACGCCGTCTCCATATCGTATGCCTTCCTCCATTTTCTCACAGGCCAGCTCGGAGTTCAGTGTCGCTTCGAATTGTTTGTTTTCTTTGGGCCTTAAAGCCAACAGTCCACCTGCTCCCACAGCTTCTTCGATTAGTTTAATCAGTTCGTAAACTTTTAGTCCATTCACATTTTCCGTTTCTAAAAGCACAGTCCATTCACGTTTATATTTCACATCCGCTTTGTCACTCTTGTCTTTAGCGTTTACATTCACAGTTTCTTTTCCATTTCCGTTGCTTTTGTCAGTTTGATCGTCCGTACAAAGTTCATTATCATTTCCTCGAGGTTTGTCAACCTTTCTTTTCTTGCTCTTAACCATAACAAAATCGTCATCCATACTCGTTTGTCCATCAGCCATTCCATTTTCAGAGTCCCTTAGGTCCTTATGTTCACCATCGTCCAAAGTATTTTTCCTCTCCGTCGTCGCTTTAAAACATTGCATGGTGGCCGCCGTATTAACATCTTCCTCAGAGGTAATCCTTCTTCGTAAGCCTTGTACCGGTATCGAGAGTCGTTCGCCATGTGGTCCGTCAATTGTTGTAAAAAAAAACAAAAAAGCTGAACCAGCAGCAGCAGACTGCTGGGCTCGCTTTAAACTCAAGAAAAAACTTAACTTAAGACACACTTTAAAAAAAATAGGTAAATAAAGCAAATATAGAGTAGAGTGCTCCAAACGGGGAGCCTCTCTCCCCAGTCTACTGCCAACCCTCACACACACGCGCAGATCGGACGCGATCGGGCGTGCTCAGCGTGGTATGGCCGTAAGCTAGAGCTGCCTGCGAAAGCGGCCCCCTTAAAGCAGTCGCCAAACACGTGTGCCATTCAGGGAGCCTCGCCATGTCACTGAACCGCCACCTCTGTCAAACACCGCCGGCATATTGAGCTGAACACCGGAAAAAGACGTTTGTCAGTTAGGAAAAAAAGGCGAGAGAGAAAAAAAACAGCCAATAAATTAATTAATTAATAAATGAATACACCAATAAATAGTTTATTTTTTTAAAAAAAGAAGGGGATGGGTAAAAAAGGCAAAGCAGCAAAAAAAGAGTGGTTTGACGTCTGAAATGTTGCTGTGCTTGTTGTTGCGTTGGTCTGCCAGTGCAGAGTGGTGAAGGCAGGGCAAGAGAGGGAGGAAAAAAAAAGCTTACAGCACCTGGTATTCCCAGGCGGTCTCCCATCCAAGTACTAACCAGGCCCGACGCTGCTTAGCTTCCGAGATCGGATGAGATCGGGCGTGCTCAGCGTGGTATGGCCGTAAGCGAAAGCTGCCTGCGAAAGCCGCCCCCTTAAAGCAATCGCGAAACATGTCTGTCATTTACGCAGGGTGAGACAGGAAAAAAGTAGCGTACAGCACCTAGTATTCACAGGCGGTCTCCCATCCAACCACAAACCAGAGCCGGTGCTGCTTAACTTCCGAGATCAGACGATATACGGCGTGCTCAGCGTGGTATGGCCGTAAGCTAAAGCTCCCTGCGAAAGAGGCCCCCTTAAAGCAATCGCGAAACATGTCTGTCATTTATGCAGGGTGAGACAGAAAAAGAAATAGCTTACAGCACCTGGTATTCCCAGCCGGTCTCCCATCCAAGTACTGACCAGGCCTGACGTTGCTTAGCTTCTAAGATTGGACGACATCAAGAGATGCCGCAAGAGAAAGCTGCCCCCTTAAGATCAGGCGTGCTCAGGGTGGAGGGCACCTGCAGGTAGCTGTGGCCTAGGGGTTAGAGCGTTGGACTTGGGAGTGGAGCATTGCAGGTTCAAATCCCACCCTACCCATGGTATAATGCCAGCATCCATAGGAGGACAGGGGACATTGCCACACATCATGTCAACATCATGAGGAGCGCTCAACCAGCAAGCAAGTCAGTAATCTGGGCACAGGGAACACAACAGAAAGTGCTCCGGGAGGGGAACAGAGGACAGGCAGAACTGGTGAGCGTTTCGGTAACCAGAGCACATGGCCAACACCATCGCATGGCCAACTCGCTAGCAGGCAGAACTGGCAAGCATGATGGTGACTGGAGGGTCTACTGTAAGCTCCATGGGATATGGCCAAAACCATGTATGCCTGGGAGCAGCAGGTCAGTAACCAGAGGGTCTGCCATAAGCTCCAGGGGACATGGTCAAAAGCGTACCCAGGCAGAACCGGCGAGCATGCCGATAACCGGCGCATCAACCGTAAGCTCCAGGGGACAGGGCACATAATGTCACAGGATTTGAAGGACTGTTACAACAATCTGCAGAGTTAGGCCTTCCGTCCACCAGGTACCGAGCAGAACGCCGGCGTCAGGGAAGAGAGAGAGAGTCCAACTGGCACCCATGCCATTTTAAACAGTCAGCCTTCACCGGGCCCTTTGTATTGACCAACCAGCAGCCAGCCTGGCTTCCTCGTCCAACTCCCACCTATTAAACAAAAACTACAGAGACCCCTGGTGCCCTGGTGGGGCTCTGCACTGCTACATGGGAGACACCATACCGGGCCGTGACAAAAGCCAAAGCCGTGCCTGCTCGGGCAGCAAAGTCCAACTATGTTCCTACTTTAACCTAATACCTACCTGACTACCAACCCAGGCCTTTTAAAAAAACACTTTAGAATGATATTGGTATGTGTAAAAAAGTACCAAATAACATGATATATTATAATAAGACATAATATGGAATAAAAATTACACAAAAAGTGTAGGGTTTTAAATGGTGGCCTAAGACTTTATTTGCTTAAACCATTTCATTTAAATTTTAATGTGATGCAACTAAACGGTGGGAGCAACTTATGACTCTTTTAAGGTACCATCCAAATGGTTCTTACTGCATGGTATTTTACTGATATTCCAAGAAGCTTCAAAAAACCCACGTTAGACTGATACTAATTAAATAAATAGTTAATTATTTATTTTTAAAAAGGGATGAATTGAAAAGGGAAAGCAGTAAAGAAATAGTGGTTTGAGGTGTAAAATGTTGCTGTGCTTATTGCGTTGGTGTGCCCCAGCTGGTGAAAAAAGATTACAGCACCTGGTATTCCCAGGCGGTCTCCCATCCAAGTACTAACCAGGCCCAGCCCTGCTTAGCTTCCGAGATCGGGCGTGCTCACCGTGGTATGGCCATAAGTAAATGCTGCCTGCGAAAAAGGCCCTCTTAAAGCAGTGGCCATACGCGCGTGTCATTCAGGGAGCCTCGTCATGTCACTGAACCACCCGCTTTTACAACCAGCGCGGGGATATTGAGTCAAATGCCGGAAAAAGCCTTTTGTCAGTTAAGAAAAAAGGCAGAGAGAGAAAAAAATGAATAAAAATAAATAATGAAATAAATAAATCAATAAAGTGTTCATTTTTGTTTAAAAGTAAAGAGATGAATTTAAAAGGGAAAGCAGTAAAGAAATAGTGTTTTCTTTTTGTCAGTGAGGAAAAAAGGGCCAGAGACAAAAAAATAAATAAATTTAATTAATTAATTAATTAATAGTAAATAAATAGTTAATTTTTTTTTTTAAAGGGATTCATTGAAAAGGGAAAGCAGTAAAGAAATAGTGGTTTGAGGTGTAAAATGTTGCTGTGCTTATTGCGTTGGTGTGCCCCCAGCTGGCCCCCAGCTTACAGCACCTTTTATTCCCAGGCGGTCTCCCATCAAAGTACTAACCACGTCCAATGCTGCTTAGCTTCCGAGATCGGGCGTGCTCAGCGTGGTATGGCCGTAAGCGAGAGCTGCTTGCGAAAGCGGCCCCCTTAAAGCAGTTGGCAAACACGTGTGCCATTCAGGGAGCCTCGCCATGTCACTGAACCGCCACCTCCATGTACCAGAGTTTGTCCCTAACACTGTTAACGGTGTCTGAGATATCTCTACCCAGTACAGCATAGGCTTGATTGGACTGAATGACTGAGGGCAAAATTTGCTTCAGCCTATTTGCCAATATCTTGGCTAAGATTTTATAATCTAAGATTTTATAATCGCAGTTTAAAAGACTAATAGGTCGAAAATTTTCTAGCATATCTCTGTCCCCCTTTTTCTTGTAAATAATTTTAATGACCCCTCTAGTCATAAATGGGCTTATATTCCCCTCCTCCCACACCTCCTGAAAAACCATGTTTAAAATAGGAACTAGAACGTGTTTAAAAGCTTTATAAAACTCACACGGTAAGCCATCCAGGCCAGGGCTCTTACCATTCTTCATTCCTCCTAAGGCATTCTCAATTTCTTCATTAGTGATGACGCTATTGCACATGTCTCTGTCTGTTTTTGTTACTCTTGCTTTTATATGGTTTAATAAAAAACGACTTGCATTGTTGTCTATGCCCTGTTTAGTAAAAAGAGCTTGATAAAATGTAAAAACTCTATTTAAAATACCTTCTCTATCATTAACCATGTTTCCTTCACCATCCTTTAAAAACTGTATTTCCTCTGCTTTCTGTCTACTTCTTTCCAAGTCAAAGAAAAATCTTGTGCACCTTTCTCCCTCCAACATATAGTTTGCCCCGCTTCTAATCATAGCACCTTTACATTTATTTTCCTCAATCATTTTCAAGTCTCCATTATTTTGTTTGCATTTCCGTCACCCACAGCTGCTTTCATTAGTTCCTTTTCAAGTTCTTTTTAATTGCAAGTTCCTTTTGATTCTTCTCTTTTTTCAGTTTTCTACAATATTCCACCGTATATGTTTTTATATCATGTTTTAAATTGTCCCACCATAGCCCAATACAACCCTTATACATATTGATTTCCTTAGCACTTTCTTTTATAAAATTCTCCACTTTTAACCTATAAAAATTGTCTTTTAAAACTTCAGTATTTAAAAGCCAAAGTCCAGATCCCCGTTCTGTTTCACTAAAATCTAAAAACATCTGTACATAATTATGATCGCTAAAACTACAAACCTTATATTGGATCTTAGCACTGTCAATAAAATCCCTTTTCGCTAGAACCAGATCAATCCTACTTTGTTTTATTTTATTTTGTACCACTTGTACCCTACTAAATTCTCTCTTTCCTATATTCTTTTCTCTCCACTCATCAACTAAATTAAATTTCATCATTAGACTTTTCAATTGTTCCCTTCCTCTATCAGCTGCGTACACCATGTCCTCACCAATGTCAATTTTCTCCAAAACTGTATTAAAATCTCCAATAATAAACATATCCTTACATTTATCCATTAAAATACACAGTCGTTTAAAAAAAGCCACCCTATCAGCATCCTCATTTGGAGCGTGTATGTTGCATATAGTTATTTTTTCGTTTTCTTTCTCAAAACTCATAATTAAAATTTTCCCCTCCTTGTCGTTATACAATTCCGTTGTTTTATCACAGGTGTTTCTCTTAACCATAAAAGCCAGCCCTCTTCCCTTTTGCGCACTATTATTATAAAACAAATCTCCGTCCCACCTCTTCCTGAAACCCTCTGCTATATCATCTTTCCAGTTCGTTTCTTGTAGTAGAATGATGTCACTGTTCTTATTTTCTAAAGCCACCCTCTGCATTTTTTCCGGGTTTACTCCCCCTCTTACGTTAATAGAAGTAAAAATCCACCCCATTAAAATAATAAATATGAAGATAAAAGAAATAAATAAGTGTCCCACCATTAAATTACACATTGTCACTGTTTGTTAAACCTGCTCATTCCGTTGACTCCTCCTGCTTTCCTGATTTTTCAATACCAAAGGTAAATTAACAATTCCAGTCCTTTGTTTCCTTCCTTTCCATTTTTTTTGTAGTCGCTCTCCAAGTTCAAGTTCGTTATGCTCTGTTAAACCGCATACCTCCTGTGTAGTCCGTTGTTGTAGTCCATTATTGTTACTTTCAGAATCAAAAAAGTTCTGTTCCCTTTCCTTCTCTGTTTTAGACACTGCTAAAGGAAGCTCTGTAGAGACGGCTCCCTCCACCAGCTCCACGCTATCGGTGATGTTACAGTCCGTGCTCCCTGGGGAGGGAGCCGCCTCCAACGTTCCGACGTTCGCTGGTCACAGGGCAAATCGCCCTCCGACTCCAGCTCGTCTGGCTCCGCCACAGAGCCCTCTGGCCGCTCGTTCTCCAGGTCCACCTCCAGCACGAGTTCGGGGGCAGAGGCCACAGCCTCCTCCCGCACCCCACACGGCTCGCTCTCGTCCTCGGACAGACAGGTACATCGCATCATGGTCTTCCGGCAGTCGTCACATCGAGCGGCGGTACATTCCCGGGCATAGTGTCCTTGTTCCAGACATTCCCTGCACACAAAGCTGGGACAGTCCCTCAGCACATGTCCGGGGCTCATACAGAGGCGACAGATTTTAACCTGTCGGTCATGGATTACCTGGCAGTACTGGGGACCGTCCTCTTTCTCAAAGCGTGTGCTGTATGGGAGGGATACCACCTCCTTCGGGAACCTCACTTTGAGGAATCGTGTGCCATCCGTTACTGAAGTGCCCGGGTAGTACCGCCGCTGTACCGGAAGAATGGGTTGTACTCCCCACTTCACCAGTCTGTCTAGGATCTGCCGGTCAGGTGTTTCAGGTGGTAGGTGCAGGAAGGAGACCATGACCTCCGCCTTGTGCAGCCTCTTCACCTCGATCACGCCGTCTCCATATCGTATGCCTTCCTCCATTTTCTCACAGGCCAGCTCGGAGTTCAGTGTCGCTTCGAATTGTTTGTTTTCTTTGGGCCTTAAAGCCAACAGTCCACCTGTTCCCACAGCTTCTTCGATTAGTTTAATCAGTTCGTAAACTTTTAGTCCATTCACATTTTCCGTTTCTAAAAGCACAGTCCATTCACATTTATATTTCACATCCGCTTTGTCACTCTTGTCTTTAGCGTTTACATTCACAGTTTCTTTTCCATTTCCGTTGCTTTTGTCAGTTTGATCGTCCGTACAAAGTTCATTATCATTTCCTCGAGGTTTGTCAACCTTTCTTTTCTTGCTCTTAACCATAACAAAATCGTCATCCATACTCGTTTGTCCATCAGCCATTCCATTTTCAGAGTCCCTTAGGTCCTTATGTTCACCATCGTCCAAAGTATTTTTCCTCTCCGTCGTCGCTTTAAAACATTGCATGGTCGCCGCCGTATTAACATCTTCCTCAGAGGTAATCCTTCTTCGTAAGCCTTGTACCGGTATCGAGAGTCGTTCGCCATGTGGTCCGTCCATTGTTGTAAAAAAAAAAACAAAAAAGCTGACTGCAGTCTGCTGCTGCTGGGCTCGCTTTAAACTCAAGAAAAAACTTAACTTAAGACTTAAATAACTTAAATAAAGCAAATATAGAGAAGAGTGCTCCAAACGGGGAGCCTCTCTCCCCAGTCTACTGCCAACCCTCACACACAAGCGCAGATCGGACGAGATCGGGCGTGCTCAGCGTGGTATGGCCGTAAGCTAGAGCTGCCTGCGAAAGCGCCCCCTTTAAAGCAGTTGCCAAACATGTGTGCCATTCAGGGAGCCTCGCCATGTCACTGAACCGCCACATCTTTCAAACAGTGCCGGCATATTGAGCTGAACGCCGGAAAAAGACGCTTGTCAGTTAGGAAAAAAAGGCAAGAGAGAAAAAAACAGCCAATAAATTAATTAATTAATGAATGAATACACCAATAAATAGTTTATTTTTTAAAAAAAGAAGGGGATGGGTAAAAAAGGCAAAGCAGGAAAAAAAGAGTGGTTTGACGTCTGAAATGTTGCTATGCTTGTTGTTGCATTGGTCTGCCCCCGAGTGGTGAAGGCAGGGCAAGAGAGGGAGGAAGAAAAAAATAAAGCTTACAGCACCTGGTATTCCCAGGCGGTCTCCCACCCAAGTACTAACCAGGCCCGACGCTGCTTAGCTTCCGAGATCGGGCGTGCTCAGCGTGGTATGGCCGTAAGCGAGAGCTGCCTGCGAAAGCGGCCGCCTTAAAGCAGTCGGCAAACACGTGTGCCATTCAGGGAGCCTCGCCATGTCACTGAACCGCCACCTCTTTGAAACACTGACGGCATATTGAGCTGAACGCCGGAAAAAGACGTTTGTTAGTTTGGAAAAAAAGGCAAGAGAGAAAAAAACAGCCAATAAGTTAATTAATTAATAAATGAATACACCAATAAATAGTTTATTTTTTAAAAAAGAAGGGGATGGGTAAAAAAGGCAAAGCAGCAAAAAAAAGAGTGGTTTGACGTCTGAAATGTTGCTGTGCTTGTTGTTGCGTTGGTCTGCCCCCGAGTGGTGAAGGCAGGGCAAGAGAGGGAGGAAGAAAAAAAAAAAAGCTTACAGCACCTGGTATTCCCAGGCGGTCTCCCATCCAAGTACTAACCAGGCCCGACGCTGCTTAGCTTCCGAGATTGGGCGTGCTCAGCGTGGTATGGCCGTAAGCGAGAGCTGCCTGCGAAAGCAGCCCCCTTAAAGCAGTCGGCAAACACGTGTGCCATTCAGGGAGCCTCGCCATGTCACTGAACCGCCACCTCTTTCAAACAGTGCCGGCATATTGAGCTGAATGCCGGAAAAAGACGCTTGTCAGTTAGGAA
This sequence comes from Setipinna tenuifilis, assembly GCA_030347295.1. Classification (NCBI taxonomy): domain Eukaryota; kingdom Metazoa; phylum Chordata; class Actinopteri; order Clupeiformes; family Engraulidae; genus Setipinna; species Setipinna tenuifilis. The sequence goes on along the minus strand of CM059288.1, from coordinate 26,825,835 downwards.
AAAAAGGCGAGAGAGAAAAAAAACAGCCAATAAATTAATTAATTAATGAATGAATACACCAATAAATAGTTTATTTTTTTTTTAAAAAGAAGGGGATGGGTAAAAAAGGCAAAGCAGCAAAAAAAGAGTGGTTTGATGTCTGAAATGTTGCTGTGCTTGTTGTTGCGTTGGTCTGCCCCCGAGTGGTGAAGGCAGGGCAAGAGAGGGAGGAAGAAAAAAAAAAAAAGCTTACAGCACCTGGTATCCCCAGGCGGTCTCCCATCCAAGTACTAACCAGGCCCGACGCTGCTTAGCTTCCGAGATCGGACGAGATTTTTTTTTTTTGTCTTTATTTATCAAAAGCACATAATTAGACATTACACAATAAAATTTTGTAGTTTTCACTTACATTAGTTAAATATCTTTGCAGACATTCTGGGGCTACATGTGCAATACCAGGCAAAAGAGCTTCAGTCAGCTCCAACATCCTTCACAGTAGATTGCAATAAATAGATAAATAAATGAGAAGGCATACAGTCACACAATAAATGTGCAAAAGACGCCGCTGTGCAAAGATACTGCAAGACTACTATTTCAGAGATAAAAAAGTACAACCGCCCTGTGCTACACATTCAAACGATAAATAAATACATTCATGATAAAAGAAAAGACATACATACAGCGGTACTAAAAACAATCCGGTAAAAGCAATTTGATGCCATCCCATGTCTGTCGTATAAAAGGGTTAGTCGAAATAAATATGTTGCTAAAAAAATCTAATTCCCCCCTTTCACTAAAATATAAAAACAAAGATTCTAAAATTGCTAACAGTTTAACTCGAAATAAAAGACAGACATTGAGTTCCACTCCCTTTTGCTTAGCCACCACCCTCCTCACCCAAACTGAATGTCTTGCCACTGCTAAAACAATGTGGAGTGCCTGTTGTCTTTCTTTTTTGTTCTCAAAAGCCCCAAATAAAAACACCTTTTCCCAGTTTCGAGTCACATACTGCTCACTTTCCCCAAAACCCACCACTATTTGCTTTAACTTCTCTTTAAAACATTTCAGTTTTTCGCCTTCGCCTTCTTTCGCCTTCGACCCTCTTTTTCCCCACCACACACTTTACATAAGTCATCCTTTGCAAACCCCATTTTAAAAAGTCTCATTTCATTAAAAACACAATTGTGTCCTAATAAAAAATCAAAATTTTCTAAAACTGGGCATTTCAATGTTTGTCTTATGTTACTCCAAATTTCTTCTTTTTTCAAACCCTCCACCACCCTCAACCAGTATTCATTTGCTATTGGTGGGATAAAAGCCTTCTGCCTAAAAAACAAATAAAAGTTCTTTAAAACAAAAGCCTTAAAAACACCATCACCTTCTTTCACAGTTATTTCAACATCCTCTTTTCCCGCCCCCACACCATCACACATTATTTGTTTTTTCCATTCATTTGGTATGGCACTGAGTATTTGGTTCAGTTCTTTTCTTATTCTTCCCACCTCATACCCTTCTTGTACTCGTCTTAATTCATCAATAAAAGCTTGGAATGGTAAGAGTCCTGGCTGTATCTCATAAAAGAGATCTCTGATCTTCCTAAAACCCGCGTCAAACCAGACTTTCAGAAAATTTCCACCGCCAATTCTCAGATTTGGATTTAAAAACAACGGCTGATTCAAGATTGCTTCCCGTCCCACTGGATTGAACCTCAAACACTCCAAATAGCTACCCCAAGCCCTTAAAATTCCTCTATAAAATTCTGGGACTCCAACAGTCATGCTGTCTTTCCACCCCATCCATAAGGCTGAAGAGCCCATATCTAAGACTTTGGATAAAAAATAAAACATGGTTGCTCTCCACTCTCTCTCTTCATCCCCCAAAAAGTGTTTAACTACTTTTACTCTGAGGGCCTTCAGTCTAGGAGTCCCAGCCCTCCCTCCTCCACTGGACCGATCAGAGTCTCATATTTCACCTTTGCTGGCTTACTGTGCCAAATAAAATTTAGCATCAGACGTCTAAGAACATTTGCCACAGTTAGTGGCAAGCAGACTGAACCAAGGACGTACCATAACTTTGATAAAAACAAGGCATTCAGCACTAAAATTTTGCCCCGCAGAGTCAGACTCCGTCTTTCCCAGAAAGCCAATCTTTTTTTAATCTTCCCGATTACCTCTTCCCAGTTTTCTTTAGTAGTCAATCTTTCATCTGGCCCTACTCTGACCCCTAAAATTTTCATTCCAGATTGTACCTCCGTAAAGGGTAGCGTCCTTGACAGAGTTCCTCCTCCAACCCTTAGGAACTCTGTTTTGCCCACGTTCATTCTAGCCCCTGACCCTTTACAATACAAATCTAAAACCCTCATGCTATTAAAAATGCTTTCTTCGTCCTTTAGCACAAGAGTTGTGTCGTCAGCATACTGGTAAATCTTTGTCTCTGTATTAAAAGGGCCTTCTTTAAAAAGAGATATTCCCCCTATCCCGCTGTCTGCACTGATCGCCAGGCCTAAAGGCTCGGCTACCAGCGTGTACAGCAGTGCAGACAACGGGCAGCCCTGTCGGATAGATCTTGTAAGAGGAATAAAAGCAGTTAAAAAACCATTTACTTTGACACAACTCTTGGCATCAGAATAGAGACATCTCAGACACCGTATAAATTTGTTGCCAAAATTAAAAGTACTTAAAACCTCAAATAAAAAATCGTGTTCAACCCTGTCAAAAGCTTTTTCAAAATCAATGTTAAGAACAAAAGCCTGCTTCTTTTCTTTTTCTAAAAACCAAAACTTGTCCCTAACACTGTTGACAGTGTCTGAGATGTCCCTACCCGGCACAGCATATGCCTGTTTCGTCTGAATGACCGTGGGTAAACATCTCTTCAGTCTATTTGCCAATACCTTTGCCAGGATTTTATAATCGCAGTTTAAAAGACTGATTGGTCTAAAATTCTCCAGCATAGCTCCGTCTCCCTTTTTTTATAAATAATTTTAATAACCCCTCTAGACATAAATGGACTTAAAATCCCTCCCTCCCACAGCTCTTGGAAAACCATATTTAAAATAGGGACTAAAAGTGTTCTAAAAGCCTTATAAAATTCACACGGTAAACCATCCAAGCCAGGGCTCTTACCATTCTTCATGTTTCCTAAAGAATTTTCGATTTCCTCATTTATTATCACACTGTTGCATTCTTTTCTGTCTTCTGCTTTCACTCTTTTTTTGATATGACTCAATAAAAACTTTTTTGCCTCCTCATCAATTCCTTGTTTCATAAATAATTTCTCGTAAAAATTAAAAACTCTATGTAAAATGCCATTTCTGTCCGTAATAATATTTCCATTTTCGTTTTTCAAAGATTTTATTTCTTCTGATTTTTGCCTATTTTTTTCCAAGTCAAAGAAGAAACTGGTGCATCTTTCGCCTTCTAACATACTGACAGCTCTACTTCTTATCATGGCACCTTTACATTTCCTTTCTTCTATTTTTCTTAAATTTTCCTCTAATTCCATAATTTTGTGTATATTTCCTTTCCCAATAGCTGCGTCAGCTAATTCCCTTTTCAGTTCTTTTTTTATTTCGAATTCTTCTTGGCTTTTAAGTTTCTTCAGTTTGCTACAGTATTTCAATGTATACTTTTTAATTTCATATTTCAAATTATCCCACCACAACCCAACACACCCTTTATATAAACCGACTTCCTCAACACTTTCCCTAATTATACCCTCCACCTCCATTTTATAAAAGTTATCTTTTAAAACTTCTGTGTTTAAAAGCCATAGACCAGGTCCTCTCTCCGTTTCGCTAAAATCTAAAACCAACTGCATATAATTATGATCGCTAAAAACTACAGGTCCTATACTGGATTTTAAAAACATTGCTAATAAATTCCCTTTTCAATAAAACCAAGTCAATTCTACTCTGTTTCATCTTATTTCGTACTATTTGTGTTCTGCTAAAACCCCTCCTGCCTGCATTCCTTTCCCTCCACACATCTACCAAGTCAAAACTTCTCATCACACTTTTCAGTTGTTCTCGTCCTCTGTCAGCCACATACACCATGTCATCACTAATGTCCACTCTTTCCAACACGGTGTTAAAATCTCCCACAATCATGTCCTTCCATTTTCCCATTAAAACACCCAGCTTTTTTAAAAAAACCACCCTGTCCGCATCCTCATTGGGAGCGTGAATATTACATAAGGTCACTTTTTCATTATCTTTTTCAAAGCTGACAATTAAAACTTTCCCCTCCTTGTCATTATATAGTTCAGTTGTTTGTTCACTCACATTTCTTTTAACCATAAAAGCCACCCCCCTCCCCTTGTGCACACTGTTATTATAAAACAGCTCACCATCCCATCTTTTTCTAAAACCCTCCGCTGTGTCATCATTCCAGTTAGTTTCTTGCAGTAAAATGATATCGCTGCTCTTGTTTTCAAAAACCACCCTCTGCATTTTTTCAGGATTTACCCCACCCCTTAAATTAATAGAAGTAAAATTCCACCCCATAAAAAAAAAAAATATGAAGGGAATAAAAACAGATAAGTTACCCTCTGCCATTTCTGATTACTCTTGGTCCTTACGTTGACTTCTCCTGCTTTCCTGATTTTTTAAAACCAAAGGTAAATTAACAATTCCAGTCTTTTTTTTCTCTCTTTCATCTGTCTTTGTAACCGGTCCCCAGTAGCGGTTTTAGGCACGGGCGAACCGGGCAGCCGCCCGGGGCGCCATTTCGTGGGGGGCGCCAGGAGCGCTTGGGGAAAAAAATAAAATAAAAAGCTCCGTTTGTCATATCGCTGCAATCGGCACATTGGCGCCCCCTGTAATGCTGCAATCGGCACAATGGCGAACTGCAGGCGCCCTTTCTTGCTGAGAAGGTGGCATGCACAGAAGCAGCGTGTCTTCTCTGTCTCGGGGGCAGTAGCTCCGCACACGCACATAACGCAGCGTGCGTAGGGCACCAAGTGCTTGTGGGGGCACCACCAAAAAAATTGGCTCGTGAAAACATCATCACAATAGGCTAGGTACGTGCTAGTAAGGATATTTTAAAAATGTGCAAAGCATGTTAATATTTATTTTAAGCAATACAAAAGCAACATAGGTCAATTTGCTCCTCTCCTTCTCCATTCTCCTCCTGGTGTCCCCCTCCCCCACCTTTCAGTGGTCTGGTCGATTATTGCTCAGTCTTAGTTTAAGTTTGGCAGACAAATGTTTGGACAGGGCCTTGAAAAGATATCTAAAGTCGGGAGCGGAAAAAAGAATAGAACGCGAGATGAATCTCACGCTTGCAGATAAGACAGTGTTTTAAATAAATAAATCATAATGATAAAAAGTTCATTTTGTAGCCCTTGCTCCTTACCATCAACAAACTTTGTAACATTAGCTCCCAGGCTACTAGCAATGTTCAGACTGTGTTAACAAGTGTTGCAAATGATTAAAGTTGTAAATGATTGATGCTGGCTAGCTAGTTTAGGTTGTGGATATAAATATGGATATGGATATTTGAAAGCAATTCATCATGGTCACTCGACTGTTTTCAGTTAACGTTC
>CM059288.1:26810315-26815315 GCA_030347295.1 Setipinna tenuifilis | reverse complement strand
TATAATATAAAATGAAATGACAAAAAAACTTGTAGGATTTACACTGTTTGTCTAACACATTACACTTTAAACAATGAAAACGCCACTGTAGGATGATATTGCTGTGTATAAAAGAGTTCCAAACAACATGGTATCACATCATACAACACAATAGAGAAGGAAATGGCAAAAAAAAATACACAAGATTTACTCTGTAACCCACTGTGGGATGATATTGGAATGTACAAAAGAGTTCCAAATAACATGGTATCATATAATATTACACAAAACCTGTAGTTTTTACACCAGTTGTGCATAACATCATAGGGCACAGGGTGAACCCACTAGGACTTTGAATCAACCATCCCACCTAACTCCCAGCTACTCTACCTGGCTGAACTGCACCAGCCACCACCCTTAGGCCCACAGCTACCCTGCCCACCTCAAGCACCCCTCCACTGGGCTACTGCCAGAGGCCTGGGACCCCCTGAGTTCCAGGCCCATGGCTAACATGAAGGAATATAATGTGACACAATATCAAATAAAAAAGTGTATGGTTTTAAATGGTTTGTTGTGAGACTTTATTTGCTTTACTTGAAGCACCACAAACAACCCTCTACCCAAAGCTACTGCATCCGATTTAGGCACACCTCTGCTGGGCTACTGTGAGAGTACGCAGGGCCTTCCTGAGTTCCAGGCCTTTAAAAAAAAAAACAACACACACACACACACACACACACACACAAACAAACACTTTAGAATGATATTGGTATGTGTACAAAAGTACCAAACCATCCCACCTAACTCCCAGCTACTCTACCTGGCTGAACTGCACCAGCCACCACCCTTAGGCCCACAGCTACCCTGCCCACCTCAAGCACCCCTCCATACCTGCAGAACCCCCAGCTAGCACTCCTAAGCACCCAGCCACTGTGCCTGTGTTGGCTACAGATAGCTGGGTGCTTAGGGGTGCTGGAGGGATGTCATGCCCGTGTTGGGCACACTGTCACTGGGATACTGAGACAGGCTGAGCTGCAGGCCCATAGCTAATATAAAGAAATATTTTAAACTAAAAAATAGTTTAAAAAAATACCTCCAGACCCTCCACCCACACACCCTTAGGGGGTGGAGAGTGCAGGGCCTGGGGGTATTTTTTCCTCTGTGCCTGCCTGACTTTCAGGACCGTGTTTGACCCACCCATAGCCCCCCACCTACCCTAACCGCCTTAAGCACCCCTCTCCTGGGCTACTGAGAGAGGCCTTTGCCTCTCACATCTCCAGGGGCCTGGAAGCTACCAGCCTTAAGCCCCCCTACTGTTTGCACCAACCACCAGCCTTAAGCCCCCTACTACTATGCCGGTCTTAAACTCTCAGCTTGTGGGTTACTGACTGAGCCACGCGCCCTCAGACTTCCATACCCATGGTTAACCCACAGGACTTAGTCTCTGTGCCAGCAGTCACTGAGCCACCAGCCTTAAGCACCCTACTACTATGCCCGCCTTAAGCACTCTGTCTCTGGGCTACTGACTAGGGCACGCACCCCCACACTTCCATACCCATGGTTAACCCACAGGACTTAGTCTCTGAGCCAGCAGTCACTGAAACACCAGCCTTAAGCACCCTACTACTATGCCCGCCTTAAGCACTCTGTCTCTGGGCTACTGAGTAGAGCACGCACCCCCACACTTCCATACCCATGGTTAACCCACAGGACTTAGTCTCTGAGCCAGCAGTCACTGAACCACCAGCCTTAAGCACCCTACTACTATGCCCGCCTTAAGCACTCTGTCTCTGGGCTACTGACTAGGGCACGCACCCCCACACTTCCATACCCATGGTTAACCCACAGGACTTAGTCTCTGAGCCAGCAGTCACTGAACCACCAGCCTTAAGCTCCCTACTACTATGCCAGCCTTGAGTACTCTGTCTCTGGGCTACTGACTAGGGCATGCACCCACAAACTTCCATACCCATGGTTAACCCACAGGACTTAGTCTCTGGCACAACATTCACTGAACCACCACCCTTAAGCCCTCCCACTACTATGCCCGCCTTAAGCACTCTGTCTATGGGCTACTGACTGAGCCACGCGCCCCCAGACTTCCATACCCATGGTTAACCCACAGTAAGGGAAAATGAATAGAAATGTGTACCCATTTGTCATTTTTTCAAAATGCCATATCTCCTCCAAACTTGACCAAAAAAATGTTGAAACTTGCAATGGTGACCCTCCTCCCAACAGAGGTCTGGCGTTTTGAGCGACGGCGTCCCAGCACCTTCCCTGGGCTAACTCCGTTCGGCTGCGCGCTGCCGACGTGAAACCAAAAAGGCCTGGTCCGGCTCGGCCCGTTATGCGACATACTCGAGAACCAAACCGATCCTTTAATGTTAAGTCAGTGTTTTCTGCAAAAAGCTTTAAACACATAGAGACGTTTGACATACGTCCACCATTTCAAAACTGTGGACACTTGGGACAATGGGACACGCTCCTAAAATTTGGGGAAAATTGGACTTTTTAAAGGTGTTAAAATGTCTCAAACTGTCAAAATAGTAACTGACACACAAGTTCAAAAGGTCACACAAGGGACAAATGGCATACATTAGTGACGTTTGGGAACAGGCCTGAAAATAAATGTGCAAAAATATTTGACATAAATTTTCACAATCTTGTAGAGACTCAGGACTGGGATATGAGCTTTGTGGAACCCTGCTTTTGCATGGGCCTCGATCCCAACCCTCTAGCACATAGCGTTTGGCGGCGGCAGGAGGTAATGTCTCTTAGGAGGTAATGTCTCTTAAACCAAAGGGCCCAGGAGTACCAACATTTGCACAGAGACAGTGTTTTGGGCCTAGATTGGCGCAGGCAAATCAAATCCACTCTAAAAGACTTTTGGTGAAAAAATTGACCTCAGCAACTTGCCATCCAGTAGGTTGTTAGTTCCTTAACCCCCAAGACCATCAGATTGTGAAAAGTTGGTCTGCCGCGACCTACTTTTTTGCCCTGTCCGTCTGAGAGCCGCGGTCGGGATATGTCGCTCGCGGGACCCTGCCGGTCGTAGGCGTGTCCGCCCCGACCTTCAGGCACGCACCGTTTGTGCACGGGAGGAGGGACGTTTGGCATACGTTTGACTGGGAATTTTCACCAAAAAATAGTAAGGGAAAATGAATAGAAATCACCCTGCCAGCACCTGAAGTGTCACCTATCTTCCTAGTAGGGTAATGACATTTGGGGACATATCTGACATTTGGAATACTACTAGCAATGTGACTTATGTGACTTGTCACTTATGTGATATGTCACTTATGGGACATTTGGGACCATAACTGACGTTTGGAATACTACTAGCAATGTGACTTATGTGACTTGTCACTTATGTGATATGCCCCTTATAGTACATTTGGGAACATAACTGACATTCGGGCATCCACAGTAGTGCACCTTTTGGGACATTTGGCATACATGACTGACTATTGGGGAAGGGACATTTGGCATACATGACTGACATTTGGGTAAGGACATTCGGGAACATAACTGACATTTGGGGAAGGGACATTTGGCATACATGTATGACATTTGGGCATCCACTGGCAGGAGGTCAGCAGATATGAATAAATAAATAGTGCACCTTTTGGGACATTTGGCATACATGACTGACAATTGGGCATCCACTGGCAGGAGGTCAGCAGATATAAATAAATAAATAGTGCACCTTTTGGGACATTTGGCATACATGACTGACAATTGGGCATGCACTGGCAGGAGGTCAGCAGATATAAATAAATAAATAGTGCACCTTTTGGGACATTTGGCATACATGACTGACAATTGGGCATGCACTGGCAGGAGGTCGGCAGATATAAATAAATAAATAGTGCACCTTTTGGGACATTTGGCATACATGACTGACAATTGGGCATGCACTGGCAGGAGGTCGGCAGATATAAATAAATAGTGTCACCCTAAGTGTAACCTATCTCCCTAATTGTTAGGGTAATGCAATTTGGGAACATAACTGACATTTGGAATACTACTAGCAATGTGACTTATGTGACTTGTCACTTATGTGATATGTCACTAATGTCATATGTCACTTATGGGACATTTGGGAACATAACTGACATTTGGGCATCCACAATAGTGCACCTTTTGGGACATTTGGCATACATGACTGACTATTGGGGAAGGGACAGTTGGCATACATGACTGACATTTGGGTAAAGACTTTTGGGAACATTTCTGACATTTGGGAAGGGGAAGGTATCCCAAATGTCAGTTATGTTCCCAAAAGTCTTTACCCAAATGTCAGCCATGTATGCCAAATGGCCGTTATGAGGTGCAGTTTGGGCAATGCACGGCATAGGGACATTTGGCATACATGACTGACATTTGGGTAAAGACATTTGGGAACATAACTGACATTTGGGAGAGGCACAAACGGCACCTCACAAATTTGCCATTTGGGAACATAACTGACATTTGGCATAAGGACATTTGCCATACATGACTGACAATTGGGTAAAGCCATTTGGGAACACAACTGACATTTGGCATAAGGACATTTGGCATACATGACTGACAATTGGGTAAAGCCATTTGGGAACACAACTGACATTTGGGACGGGCGTATCCCAAAATTCCCTAAGTCCCAGTTGCATTATTTATTTATATCTGCTGACAATTGGGAACACAACTGACATTTGGGACAGGTGTATCCCAAAATTCCCTTAGTCCCAGCTGCATTATTTATTGATATCTGCTGACAATTGGGAAGATAACTGACATTTGGGCATCCAGTGGCAGGAGGTAGGCAGATATGAAAAAAAATTAATAGTGCACATTTTGGGACAGTTGGCATACATTACTGACATTTGGGCATCCACTGGCAGGAGGTCAGCAGATATAAATAAATAAATAGTGCACATTTTGGGACATTTGGTATACATGACTGACATTTGGGCAGTAAATAGTGCACTACCAATGTGACTGATGTGGCTTGTCACTTATATGTCATTTATGTCATA
>CM059288.1:24112815-24135315 GCA_030347295.1 Setipinna tenuifilis | reverse complement strand
GTGAGAGAGAACTGGTTTGGCTGTAGCTATACTGGTAGAGCCAGGTGCTAAGTGCGCCAAGGTCATGGGCTCATTCTCCACAGAACACACACTGCTACACAGACTTGCAAAGTTACAAACGGGTACGCAAACACACAGACAAGCAGACATATATACAGTGCCTGACAAAAGTCTTGTCGCTTATCCATTCTGTAGAAACAAAAGCTTATAACCTGACTTTTAATTAATACATTGGTTGTAGAAATGTCTCATATGAAAGCTAAAACCCTCCCAAATTATGCTCAATATACTAAAATAAATTTGCTTCACTGAAGAAAGATTGATCATTTAATGAACACAGAAAAGTCCGATTTTGCCAAGACAAAAGTCTTGTCGCTTTGTCATATGATGCACCCAATCTTAGATTACAGCCTCACCTGTGATCAGTTATTGATCAATCAATTAGTGGATGTGTATAAAAAGAACCCCAGCATACCAGACCTTCACATCAACTCCAACTTGCCCTCTGACAACATGCCTAAGATGCACCCTGAGACCAAAGCATTAATTATCAAGAGGACCAGAAGACCAGATCCACTGCTGAGGTGGCTGACACCTTCAATGTGTCTCAGCCTCAGGTACAAAGAATAAGAAAAAGATCTGAATACACTGGAGATGTTTTTGACAAGCCCAGGTCCGGCAGACCCTGCTAGACAACTGCTCGGGAGGACCGTGTGTTCCAAGTCCAGCCCCTTTTTTCCCTGCAGCAGAGCTCCACCAGGCCTGGTCACCTCAAATCCCTGTGTCAACCAGAACAGTTAGTAGAATTCTGTCTCGAAATGTCCTCCATGGTCGAATCAGTGCACAGAAACCAAAACTCAAAAGGCAATTAAAAAACATTTGGCAAGGCCCACAGCCTGCTAAAAGGATGAATGCTGGAAAAGTGGCAGAAGATTTCTCAGATAAATCTTTGGTTGAATTACATCACAGCCACTGTAAATATTGCAGGAGACCTACTGGAGCCGTGTGGATCCAAGATTCACACAGAAAACAGTTTGTTGGTGGAAAAATCATGGTCTGGGGTTACATTCAGTATGGGGGTCTAAGACATTTGCAGGGTGGAAGGCAATATCAATAGTCTAAAATATCAAGAAGTATTAGCAACCTCTTACATTCCCAACCACAAATTTTGCAGCAGGATGGTGCTACATCGGATACTTCCATCTCTACGTCAAAGTTCCTCAAGACGAAGAAGATCAAGGTGCTCCAGGACTGGCCAGCCCAGTCACCAGACATGAACAGCATTGAGCATGTCTGGGGTAGAATGAAAGACGAAGCATGGAAGGCAAAACCAAAGAATCTTTATGGACTCTGGGAGGAATGTAAAACTACTTTCTTTGCTATTCTTGATGACTTCATCAATAAATTGTACAAGTCATTGTCGAACCACATGGATGCAGTCCTACAAGCTCATGGAAGTCATACAATATATTAAATATGAACCTCACAGCACCATTACTTGATTCACTGATGTTATGCAACATATTTTTGTATTTGAAGTAAATTATTTGTTCAATTTTCTGTAGGCGACAAAACTTTTGTCTTGCCAAAATCGGACCTTTCTGTGTTCATTAAATTATCAATCTTTCTTCAGTAAAGCAAACCTGGTATTAGAGACACCCCTTTGCTTGTATTTGACACTTCAGAATCATTTCTCTATTAGGTCGACGGACTCTGAAAATGTACTCTTTCGTCCCCTGAGTTTATATGAATTAGCTTTGAACCGATAAGGGCAATGTAAAGTGAGTTGGATTATTATAAACAATGTTATGCTGATTGCGCCAAAATGCTGGTATAGAGAGATGGAATTCTCATTTCGCAACAAGAATTCTGATTTCAAACTCGGCCTGACTTCTGTCCCTCTTGAGTTTTCTCCACAACGTATTTAACCATCTTCCACAGTAGCTACTCCACTAGTCCCAGATAATTCACCAGTCAAGCCAGGGCTCTGAGAGGAAACATATTTAGCATGATTGAATAAAGGAATAATAAACAATAACTTATAACACTAAAACATCATGAAATAATGAGGCGGAAACAGAAGCTTGTCACAGTCGAAGCTAGGTTTTGAACATAATGAATGTTAAACACAAAATACCATACAAACTGCTGTTGGTGGGAGCTAAACTCTATTTTAACCTAAACTACACACTCTTTGCTACCGCAAAATGAAAGGTTGTACAACCAAATCTTATTTGGAGTTATATAATGGTACGTTTAATTAAAATTTTCAGTGAAAGGCTGTGGGAAATGATCTCTTTAGCTCAAGCTCTTCAGTTTTTAGTTTTAATTGAGTTTAAGGGTGCAGGTCAGTTTTAGGGTAGTGATGGTCTGGCAGTTATGGTAAGGAACCAGTGGGCAAAGTGGTCGTGGATTGAATCCACCCAGAAGTGCTACTGATGTTTCACAATTGGCTTATGAGCAGAAGTGATAAAACATTCGCGCGACAGATACATTTTGATATGAAACTGTTCCCGAAATAATATGTAAAAATAATAATATGAAAAAGTATTCGTACAACACTCGCACATCTAAAGTGACTGGTGTGCAATGCAGACACATTAAATCTTGCGATATACTTTGCGACTATTGTACAATGAAAGCAGGTGTTGTAAGATAGTGCAATAGGGTCGCGCGATTTATCTGGTAATTGGACGATTAAATGTGCGGTGCTTGTGCAATTATACAATCCATGGTACGAACACCCGTACGAGTCAGAGGGGGTCTTCAGTGGAGTTCTTGGAGTTGTGCTCGGACATTCAGCAAGCCCAGCAGACGGCGACAAGGTATTGGTGCAGCAGCATCCATTGTCAATGGTGGTCTGAAACAGGTGATTATACAGAGTTTATGTAGTAGTGGCAAAGCATGGCAAATTAAAGCTGATAAATTGTGCACTGATGGTAAAACATTGCAAGATTACATGAGACGCGTTGCGCAACAGTCTCATTGTCGTGAAACAGACGCATAGACAGCTGCGATTCATGACTCTTGTGCATTGCGATAAATTTGATCGTATTAGGTCGCCTCTGAATAGTGTGCATGCCCACTTTTCTGAAGAGACGTGACGCGACCACTAAAACGCATGCAACGAATGCAAGATATCGTACAATGTATGCAACAGTTCGTACGAGGCTAAAAAATTCAGATTGCAAAGTGTTGTAAAGTGCTCGTGAGCCAATTGTGAAAGAGCCTTTAAGTTCAGAGCTGTAAATTTTCCTATTGAGGGACCAGTGAAGTAATAAAGGAAAAGAACACTCTCTATTGACATGACAAAACATTTACATTGTTTAAGCATAACCTTTAAACCTTTACATATAGTTTGACATACATACATGATACACTCTGTCTGTACTCCCATTCTGTCAATCCTGCTTTCAGACTTAAACTTGGAGTCGGCATTGACCACTCACACTTGAGATGCACAGTGGGAATTTCTTCTGAGGAGAGACATGCTTTCAAAAGATGGAAAAATATCTCTGAAGGTTTGGCATCCACCTGCTCACCTCGTTTTTTGGAGTTTCACAAATCCTATTCACTATACTATACTATCCTATAGCCTTACTAGCAAAATATGCTGAGGTTTGACTGAGACAAAAAGCTGAAAACAACTTCTAGAGGTTTCATATACAGCACCCTCCTAAATAAAGGCAGAAAAATTGAGAGCTTTAAGCTAGGTCTGAAAGTGGCTTCTGTGTGTGTGTGCTGCATAGGTGATGTAGTCTGTCTCTCTCTCTCTCGCTCTCTCTCGCTCTCTCTTTCTCTCAATCTCTCTCTTATTCTGTCTGTCTGTCTGTCTGTCTGTCTGTCTGTCTCTCTCTCGCTCTCTCTCTCTTTCTGTATCACTGTGTGTGTGTGCTTGAGCAGTGTAAGTGCAGTAGTCATTTTTGCTCCCCCCTCCCGAGTACGGACCTGTGTGCTGCTGTTCATCACTGGAGTCATAATGGCTCCCCTGACAGAGCTGTGTTTCTGCGTGTTTCACCGTTGTGACCTCCGACCCCACAGCTTACGCAGCCAGCCAATGAAAGTTTAATGTGGCCATCTTAAGTGGCTCACCAGTCCCCTGTGGCTGGTGATGTGTGTGTTAGCCGACTGCTACAGTCTGCTGTGCGTGTGTGTGCATGTGTGTGTGTGTGTGGGGGGGGCAACTGCTATAGTTCACTGCTTGTGTAGGGTGTTTGTATTCTTTACTGTCTACAGAAAATTGTCTGGATTAAATGACTGTATGCCTTCATGGAGGACAGAGTTTTTCATGCGGACATCTGTGTGTATGCGTATTGTGAAATAATTTGTTCTATTTCTTTCACTGCGCCTTGCATAAACTAGTTTGCATGTTAAGGAATCTGAATAATAATAAGGATATTGTACGTAACATTTTTTATGTTGATACATTTCTTTATGATTATTTTATATTCCTAAGTTATTTTGTATTATTGTAACTCTTACTATCCGAATCAGAACTTTGTAAGACACCTTAGTACTGGCCAATATGTGTGTCTGGCTTAAGAGGTGACATGTTAGCAGTGTATTGTGAGCTTGATTTTTTGTCCCATTCATTTTTCCGTCTCAGAGTTTGTTAGAGATGTTTAGGGGGTTGCCCAGCCTCCCACCCCCTTTCCCACTCTGCTGTTGCTTTGTGGTACTCGGACCTCTTCTTTTTTTGTTTTCTGTTTTTCTTTTTTTCTTCCTTGTTTCAAAAAGCCTTACACTACAATGCATATACTACTAGTTTAAATAAAGAAATAAAAGAATAAATGAGTCATGTTTTTATCTTGTCTCCTTCAGGCATAGTGAATACAAAAGAAGGAGAGAGAGAAAGAGAGCGTGAAAGAGAAAGAGAATAAATGCTGTTTATATGCTCATTTGCAAGCCCATGAATTTCTAATTGTTTGCCATTGAAGATTCATGTGGATAATTGTTGCCTGAAACACTCGTGCATCATTTGGCAGAGAGTGTAACTAGGTGTGTGTGTGCTGTGTAACTGTGTGTGAAGGCAAACATTTCCTGTTTTAAGTGCGCAGTATGTGCTCTGTTTAAACAATAAAGGAAAGAGGCAGCTCCTCTGAGCCTTTATGTTGTCCATGTAATCTACACAAAAAGAAATCTGTACTTGTGTGTGTGTGTGTGTGTGTGTGTGTGTGTGTGTGTGTGTGTGTGTGTGTGTGTGTGTGTGTGTGTGTGTGTGTGTTTTCGTATTCTTAACCTTCTTAATCCCACATCTTATTTCCTCATCCTAGAGGAGCTGTAAACACACACATCGAGCATAATCCAGATATCTCCATATAAAATGCAGGCACTATACATCTCACAAATGACACACACACACACACACACACACACACACACACACACACACACACACACACACACACACACACACACAAGCAAACAGTGTAAAGCAATGCATGGACATGGTCTCATGTATTTGAACTGCATTCTTTCATACTGTGTGTGTGTGTGTGTGCAATGGTTCCGGTATGTCCTCTGTTGGTATCTATGACACTTTAGACAACCATCAGTATCCATAGACGTTAGAAGACCGCACACACACACACACACACACACACACACACACACACACACACACACACAAAGATAATTAACAGTATTTGTGTGCCATTATACAGGTGTGGCTCCCGTGAACCACACACACACATACTCACTTACACACACACACAAACATGTACACATACACACGCACTCCCACATCCTACTTTGCTATGAGTTGAGACATGCCTGTTGACGTGTTGTATAGCTGAATTGTTATGTGCTTCAGGGCATTGCATGTGTTCACAGACACACGTGTGTATACTCGCACATGCACACACAGACACAGACACAGACACACACACACACACACACACACACACACACACACATATTGTGTACAAGTCTGCGTATATAAGTTTATTATGCAACAAGTTGATAGTGGTTTGAATGTGTGTTCAACTCTAGGTGAGAGAATGCAGTTTGTGTGTGTGTCTGCGCCTGTGTGTATTGTTGTACACGTTTGTAAATGTGTAAAACATGTACTACCTTCCCCCTTCCTCATATTCCAGTCATCCTTCAAGAAACCTTTTTCTCTCTCTCTCTTGGGCACGCATTCCCCAATGCCCCCCTCCATCCCATAATTCTCCAGTGCAGTGCGCCACCCACGTGTCATGCTGTTGCCGTGGCATCTGTGCCATTCCATCATGCTTGACTGGCAGTGGCCAGTCACCCCATCGCCTGTGCAGGCGCATACAGTCATATCGTGCCACTTTTTACAACCTGCCTTGGCACAGGGCAGTGGGGGGTTAGTCAGCAACTTTACGCACATTCCCAGCAATTATCCCGGAACAAGTGGGTGGGTGGAATGAAAGAGAGGGAGGAAGAGAGATGAACAAAAGGAGGATTAGAAGGTGATGTGAATTTATTTTTTCTTTAAATATTTGATTGTTTTTATCACTTTAACCCCTTTTACTTTGCCCCATGTATTTTTGTATTTGTGTAGTATGTTGTAGCCATGCTACATGATGGTACTGCACTTTAAGTAAACGTTGATTGGTAGGAGACAGAGGAAGCAACAGAGGAAATGTGAGAGAAAGAAGGAAGCAGAGGAGACAGAGAAAGGGGCAGAAACGGAGAGAGTGAGGGAGAAATGAAAGAAAGA
Organism: Setipinna tenuifilis; assembly: GCA_030347295.1. Classification (NCBI taxonomy): domain Eukaryota; kingdom Metazoa; phylum Chordata; class Actinopteri; order Clupeiformes; family Engraulidae; genus Setipinna; species Setipinna tenuifilis. Next base: position 24,128,627 of record CM059288.1, on the reverse strand, counting down.
GAAAAGCAAAAGTTAACGAAAAGGAAGCAGTGGAAGTACGTGTGTGTGTGTGTGTGTGTGTGTGTGTGTGTGTGTGTGAGTAAGTGAGTGTGAGTGAGCAGTGTATGTCTGTGTGTGTGTGGCTGTGGGCTGTGGACAGCAAGTGCAAACTCGTGGAGTCAGTGGTGTCGTAAGCCACCTCATAGCTGATGGGAACTAGTTGGAGGAAATCCTGGATGTGTCAGAGGGGGAGGGCCAGGAATGGAATTTGGATTGCCGCTCTGCATGTAATTGCTTGTGTTTTATAGCAGGCCTGACACTCTTTTGTGTGTTTGATGTGTTTGAAGGAGATTTGTATGTATGTTTGAAAGAGCATGTTTGTGTGAGCATTTGGGTGTTCTGTCAGTGTGTCTGTGTAAGAGGAACTGTGTGTGTGCTAGCTTTTGTATGTGTGTGTTTGTGTATTTGAGTCTTGGTGTGTGTCTTTACTTGTGTGGTTTTTCATGTCCAAGTGTTTGTGTGCAAGAACTGGTTAGTGGATATGTTTGAACGAGACCGTGTGTGTGTGTGTGTGTGTGTGTGTGTGTGTGCCCATATGTGTCTGTATGTGTGTCTGCATGTTTTGGAGAACAAGCAACATGGACAGCCTTGAGCACAGAGTAAGGTTAATAGAAGTGGAGTTATTGTTGTGTTATTGTGGTTGTGTATGTAGGGTGTTCTTGACGTGCTTTTGGTGTATTTATTTGGGGTGTGTGTGTGGAGTTTCTTCCCCCTTAAGGCCTTGCAGTGAGATCAGTCTCATCTGTTAGACTGACAGGGTCTGTAGACCATGCCGCTCTTGGCTCTGAAATAGTGTCAGTTGCATTGACTGATCATGAGTTCACCATATAATTTTGGATATGCCCCCAGTCAATTTTTCAGGCTGCTCGTCAGAAAGCGTGCTGTACAAGAAACATCCACCCTGCCACCCAGCTTCCGCATGCACAGGATTGTGGGTAATTCAAGGCAGGGCTGTAAGAGGTCATAAAGTCATGGGTGGTGTAGGCGTGAGATGGTCCATGTCAGTGACCAGAGAAATGGCTTATTGACCATTGGCCAGCATTGTGCTGTGTCCACTATTGCTTCGCTAGACAAGCTAATGACGAGAGGAAGGCCAGACGATCACGCCACCCTCGCTCAGTGATTGACTGCTCCATTCCAATGCCAACAGTGGCATCATCGTTTCTGAGGTTGATGCGCTGTCATGTTACGCTTCAAGGGCCGGAGATCGAGTCTGCGTGGAGAGAAAAGTTACTGGAAGATGTTTTGGCCTCACTTTGACCTTCCTAAACTATACACATAGGCTGTGTCTGAAATGGGAAAAATGCTGCCTTGAATAAGAGTGTTTGGTGGCAGCAAGGCATCAAGGCTGTCCGAATTGAAAAATGCATAAAATGCTGCCTTGGAAGGTATCTGTGTTTTGCCCTTAAGGAAGCATAGATGCTTTCTTCATGCTGCACCATTCTGTTGAACTATGAAATCAGCTGTTGGTGTTATGGCACCTGTGTCACTGTCTAGCCAGGCTGTCCGAAATGAAGGTTTTAATCGGTACTTTGAGGCCTGCTTAAGGTGTGTGACTTGTTAGACAGGAAGGGCACCAAGGCAACAAGCCATTAGCTTCCTGTTTCGGCCATAGCCATAGTTTTTATGGAACAAGACTTATTTGTCTGTGGTTTGTGAATTTCCAGATTGTGGGCAGTTTGGAGTGTTTTCTGACTTTATGCATATTTGTTTTCTACTTTGAAAATATGTGCAGTGCTACCGTGGGTGTGTGGTGGTGGTGTGGTTGTAGCTGTTATCGAGGCAGTGTGTTATGTTACTCATTGCTACTAGTTGTTGCACTCCCTCTCCTCTCCTCTTTGCTCTACCTCGTCTTTTGTCTTCTATTCTGTCCTCTCTTTTCCTCTCCTCTCCTCACAACCCTTCTTTCCTTCTCTCCTCTCCTCTTTTTTCTGCTTCCTTTCACAGCTGTTACTCCTACAATTTTGCTGCAACCAGAAAGTGCCTTGTAGGCTGTTCTAGACACAAGTACACACTTGGCTCACACTCTCTCTATCACACACACACACACACACACACAAACACACAAATACTTTGTAGAAGGGCACAGGCACAGAAGGGGGCTAAAATGGCCACCCAGTGAGCGTCAATCTCAGCTCTTATGCAGTGTGTGTGTGTGTGTGTGTGTGTGTGTGTGTGTGTGTGTGTGTGTGTGTGTGTGTCTGGTCCAGTTAGCTATGGCAGACGCTTTCTCCATCCGTTACACCACAGTGGTCAGGGACGGGTGACACTGGCACCCCTGGGTGATGCTGAAGGTGTGTGTGTGATGCATGTGTGTGAGTCTGACTTTGATCGTGGTCTGTGTATTTGCATGTCTGTGCCTGTTTCTCTCTCTCTCTCTCTCTCTCTTTCTTTCTCTCTCTCCCTCTGTCTTTCTTTCTGTCTCTCTCTGTCTTTCTCTTTCTGTGTGTGCGTGTGTTATCAGAGGCTGAGCTGAAGTTTGAGGGGAGGGGTCAAGACCTACCATTTCTCCTTTCTGATTAATGGCTTATACATCTCTCTCCTGCTCAGACAGATTCCCCAGCAATGACTAAATGAACAAGGGTAATTGATGACTTCTTTCTCCTTCAATGGGCTCCTTGGTGTAAGCTGCTTATAACAGTTGGAGTGAGTGTGGAGTGTGTTGTTTACTCTTTGCATGTAATTTTGTGTGTGTGTGTGTGTGTGTGTGTAATCATTATGATTTTCAGTGAATGATAGTCATATTTGGCAGCTCTTACTCTTTTGGTGTCCTTTTCTACCATTTCTCCATGTTTTCTAGTGTATGCCAGGAAACTGTGTACTGTGTGTGTGTGTGTGTGTGTGTGTGTGTGTGTGTGTGTGTGTGTGTGTGTGTGTGTGTCTGTGTGTGTGTGTGTCTGTGTGTGTGTGAGTGTGAGATAAGTGAATCCTAATGCATGCCCCTCTAATGTTGTCGGGGTCAAGAGAGGCTACATGGTGCATTAGTGCTTGTGTTTGTCTCCACCCATCTCCACATACTTGTGTGTGTGTGTGTGTGTGTGTGTGTATGTATGTGTGTGTGTGTGTGTGTGAAGGTGTGTGGGTGTGTCTGCGTGTCTGCAGGTCTGCACAGCTGTTGATGTGTTTAAGAGGTAACACTTCATGCTGGAATCCAGCTCACACACTGCGTTCACATGGTGGGATTGGTTTGGATTGGGATTGGTTTGGGTGTTGCTACCCAACGGGTGGTCTGTCCCAAAATCCTTGTTCACATGCAGTTCGTCTAAGCGGATAATGGTCAGAGACCTGGCCCTTTCCGCTACGCTAGGTGGGTGGCGCTGTAGTCAACTTCTATCTTTCTATTATTATCTTTTAATGCAAGGAACGTCTGTTCCACGCATAACTCTCGAACCACTCATCCGCTTGATCTCACATTTTGAGGGCGTCATCATAATGTTACCAGTGTGTGCAGTGCCGAGTTTCGTGTTGTTCGGGCAAAGAATGCCAAAGATATCGGTCAAACCGTGCCGACCCAGCCATGGTGACCCAGGCTGATAACATTTACAACGCTAGCTGCTACAATGTTGGACATAATGCGACGACATAACTACAATAATGGACATAACACGAGTAAACATTTGCCCACAACAAAGCTGCTAAGTAGGTAAGATACGCAACAGCAAACTACAGCACTGCACACATATGCCTACAGTGCATACAGACGACACGTAGAGGAGACTGAACTTTTCACCTCTCATTCCGGTTATTCCACATCGCAAAACGGTGGCTAAAGAAAATCTTACAAGTCAGTCAGTGCAAATGTATTTACATAGCCTCCTCCTTTCACCTGATATTATTACCCACTTAAACAATAAGGTGGTCTAAACAAAAACGTAATACTCTGGCACATCTTCTATGGGCTCTGCACTGTTCCTACTAAATAAAGACAATAAACAAACTTTCTGCCGGCATACAAAGATGGTGTTCCAGGAGTTTGACACATTCGCGTACATGTTGTGCATTCTGCTGTGTTAGGAAGTGTGTTGTGTTATGAAGGAACAAACTGCGTTTTTTATTTCGCTAATACATGCGCAGTAGGTGAAACCAATCCGATTCCGTACACATGGCAGCACCAAGTGGTTTAATACCGGCCCAAGCCTGGCGTTTCAAGTGGTTTCGGGAAACCAATCTCAAGCTGATCGTTATCCCGTACACATGAAGCCGGTACGATCCCAAACCAGTTCCAATCGGTTTCAACTCGTCCATGTGAACGCAGTGACAGACAGATAAGTGTGTCATGAAGGCAGGCATGAAGTCAGCTGTCGAACTTCACTATGATGTATCTCCCCACCCCGTTCAAGTGTGTGTGTTTATGTGTAGGGGTAGCTGGTTGTGGTAAAGTAAGGTGTGTGTATGTGTTCCCTTCTGTGCATGTGTGAGTGAGATGTGCATGTGGTTTTTGAGTGCGTGGTGTGCATGTGCTATTTGTGTGTGTCTGTGTGTGCATATTTGTGTGTGTGTGTATGGCTCGTGAAAGGCAGAGAATGGAGGATCGATGCACCTCTGGCCCAACATTCCCAGCTTTCAACCCAGCATTCCAGCCCTGTGAAATGGTGACCGCTTGCACTCAGGCATAAAGGCAAATCAATGATGAGGTCGTCATTGGGAAGTGGGGGTGGGATATTTTAGCTAATGTGTGCATTCATGTCAGTGTAATCGCGCGTGCATCTGTCTGTCTGTCTGTCTGTCTCTCTGTCTCTCTGTCTCTCTGTCTCTCTGTCTGTCTGTCTGTCTGTCTGTCTGTCTGTCTGTGTGTGTAATGGGATGGTAAATGAAAAGGAGCAAAGGTGTTTGTAACACATGGCTAAAAGATGTATCTGATGAAACAATTCCCTCTCTTTTCTTCCCCCTTCCCTCCCTCTCTTTTTCAGAATCTCTTTCTGTGTCTGTCAGTTCATATATTTCCATGTGAACCTTTGCCATTTCATTCACTTTCACAACCCAATCCTTCTTGTGCTCAAAATTAGCAACAAATAAAAATACAACAGAGTGAGCTACTAATGAGCTGTCTTAAGCTTCAAAGTCCATTAGTGTATGGTGTTTTCATGTCAGTCCTTTTTAGTTTCTATTTTTACTAAAAGAACACATTTAGTAAAAGGAAAGAAGAGTGGCTTGCTCACTGAGCTTTCATTCTCCAAGCTTGTGTTTTGTTTTTTGTTATTTTTTTACCTGGGTGCCTTTGTTACTTAAACGTTACATTTTTAAGCAGTTATTGTTTTAGTTTCACATTGCATCTTTTGTGTGAATTTCTTGTTAAAATACGTATAGCTATTACTCTTCTTCAGTCCCCCCGCTCCTTTCTTTCTTTCTTTCTCTCTGTCTCTCTCTGTCTCTCTCTCTCTGTAGATGTATGGGTGTGTGTGTGTGTGTGTGTGTGTGTGTGTGTGTGTGTGTGTGTGTGTGTGTGTGTGTGTGTGTGTGTGTCTGTCTGTATGTGTATATGTGTCTGTATATGTGTGTGTGCTGTCCCTGAGCCAATTCCAGTCTGACATTTATTCAGTGCTGACCTTCTGCAGGCCCACTGCTCAGCTGTGAGCTGTTAGTGTCTGTCTCTCCCAGGAAAATAAAACTCTTCTACTAGATAAATTTAAACATTTACCCTCTCCTCTCCTCTGCACGACAAACACGTAGACACACACACACACAATAAATCCCTATCACATCTACAAAAATTGTTATTCTCAAACTACATGAAGGTAATCGTTGTCAGCATACACATACAGATGCATACAGATGCACACAAACACACACAAAGAATCCCACACAAATTGTCACACACTAAATAGATAGCGTGGTGTCACAGTAGCATACTTGATAATTGTAGAGGTGGGTTTTTAATTAGGTGAAGACCACAAGAGAGCTGGGCTGTCGTTGGAGCATGTAAAACCAGCCGCATCAGTAATTAAGAGATGCACACATACACACCAATAAATACACACACTTACACTCAAACACACTCTCTCTCCCGCTTTCCCGCTCTCACACTCATGTACACAAACAGCTAGATAGCAACAAATACACAATGAGTACTGGTAAATATGGTTAATTTACTGGTGACTGTTCACGGCCATTTTCCCCTTCAACACTATTACTGCATTTGCAAATAATTTACAGAAATATATTTATATAATTTTTGCGTAAGCCTATCAGTCTACCTCCAATTGGATTGTTTTGGCTTGATTTATTTTTATTTGATAATAACACTTAAATTGCAAACAATTGAGGTGGACAGAGGAAGGCAGACTCCTTCTTTCACATCCTCCCTGCTCTTCAAAACTTCAAGACCTTTATTCTGCCCTACAAAGTCAAAGTGCCGTAACTATGGAAACACAGAAACTGAGAAAAAGTGCCTTCAAAGTTGTCACAGTCAAACATGTTGTGCCCAGTCAAACATGTTGTAGGTAGTAGTATGTAGGTAGTTGTAGTATGATAGTGGTGATATTTTATGTTCTTTCGCAGTAGGAAGAAGTAAGAGATTTATCGAGATTTTTATCGACAAAGGATTTGTGATAAAGGCAATTTCCAGTCTAAACTCAGTTTTGACAAATTATGCAGTTAGTGCCTCTTGGTAGTATTTTATTGTCATTAAACAGTTGCCTGTACAATAAAATAAAGCAGATAGCAAATCCACAAAGGTGCAAGATAAAAGTGTCAAGCAATGAAGCATTGTAGAAAAAACGGAAGTCTAGGTATAGGGAGTATATAGTAAAAGGAAAGGGCTATGTACAGAAGTTGTGTCCTTTGTGGCTCTTGTGTCCTCTGTTCTTTTTGCCCAATGCTTCCACGTCCTCTCACCCCATCTCTCTTTAGTTTAGTTTAGTCTTTAAGTGCATCATAGTCTTGAACTTTCCAAACCAGATAAACCAAGGGTTATGGTTGAAATATTTAAATGTGGAAATAATTGTATATTTGGTATACATTTGGTATATACTGCATATTGTAATTGTATATATGGTATGGTATCCCATTTCCACGATTTTCTCTCTCTCTCTCTTACACACACACATACCTCTATCTCTCTTCCTTACTCCCTGGACCATGAGAGCTAAATGCCTTATCAATCACTAGCAGTAGGTTGTGTGTGTGTGTGTGTGTGTGTGTGTGTGTGTGTGTGTGTGTGTGTGTGTGCATGTGTGTGCATGTGTGCGTGTGTTAAACAGTGGGCAGTGTGCTATGTAGCAGCAGGCTGGTGATTTGGAGCCGTAATTGGTTTCTGCTGGCTGTTAATGTGTGTAGGCCTGTGTGAGCGAGGGAACTTCTGAACAGAGAAAGAGCGTCAGAGAGAGAAAGAGGGAGAGGGGTGGTGCAGGGGGGCAGTGAGAATCAGAAAAAAGGAGAGATGGAAAGTGTAATCTGCAAAAAAGGAAAGTGGAAGGAGAAAGGAAAGATGAGGGGAGATAAAGGAGTGTAGAGAAATCAGTGGGAATTGTGGAGATGCTGGGAGTCACTGGAGAGGTTATTAATGATCACTCATGTTGGGCCAATCACATACAAGCGATGGAATGACCATTTGCAAAAGGGTAATGAATGAACATTAGCAATAGCGTGCTGAATGGCCATTGGCTGCAGGTGCTGGATGAACATTGGCCATAGGGAAATGTGACAATTACTATTGGTCATAGGGTAGTGACTAACTATTGATTATAACAAAGTGAATGACCATTGACTTTAGGGTATTGATTGAATATTGACTGTGGCGTATTGTTTGATCATTTGCTGGACTGTGTTCAATGACCTCCATGTAATCCGTAGAAAAATACAGTGTGGTTCCATCCTGCGTGTTTTCATGTGTACTCCTCTTTGTCCGTAGATGATGCAGATGGTGGCTGAGTGAGATGTATGAGTAAATAGATCTGTGCATGACTGACTGAAAAATGGAGGGGGAGGGAATGAGAAAGAGAGAAAGATGGATGGATTGAGATGTTGGAAGAGAGAGATAGCAGGTCGAAACTGATGAATTATTGATGGCACTATTAATGTAAAGATCTCCATCCTGCTGGAATCCAAGAACAGGACGTATGTGTGTGTGTGTGTGTGTGTGTGCACATGTGCATGTGTGTGTGCATACATTTTGCATGTGTCTGAAAGTGTGAGCATGTGTGCATTTTTGACTGGGCCTTTGTGTCCGAAATAAATGTGTGTGTATGTATGTACAGTATGTCACAAAAGTGAGTACACCCCTAACATTTTTGTACTTTTTTATTATATCTTTCCATGGGAGAAGTCTAAAGATATAACACTTTTCTACAAAGTAAAGTAGGCAGTGTACAGCTTATATAACTTTGCAAATTTGCTGTTCCCTCAAAATAACTTAACACACAACCATTAATGTCTAAACCACTGGCAACAAAAGTGAGCACACCCCTAAGTGAAAATGTCCAAATTGTGCCCAAAGTGTCAATATTTTGTGTGGTCACCATTATTTCCCAGCACTGCCTTAACTCTCTTGGGCATGGAGTTCACTAGAGCTTCACTGGAATCCTCTTCCACTACTCCATGACGACATCCCTGAGCTGGTGGATGTTAGAGACCTTGAACTCCTCCACCTTTCGTTTGAGGATGCCCCACAGATGCTGAATTGGGTTCAGGTCTGGGGAAATGCTAGGCCAGTCCATCACCTTCATCCTCACCCAAGGCGTGGTCATCTTGGAGGTGTGCTTGGGGCTCTTACCATGTTAAAATACCGCCCTGCGACCCAGTTTCCAAAGGGATGGCATCATGCTCTGCTTCAGCATGTGACAGTACATATTGGCATTCATGGTTCCCTCAATGAAGTGTAGGTCCCGGGTGCCTGCAGCACTCATACAGTCCCAAACCATGACACTTTCTCCACCATGCTTGACTGTTAGCAGGACACAGTTGTCTTTGTAATCCTCACCTGCTTGCCGCCACACACACCTGACACCATCTGAACCAAATAAGTTTATTTTGGTCTCATCAGACCACAGGACATGGTTCCAGTAATCTATGCCCTTAGTCTGCTTGCCTTCAGCAAACTGTTTGTGGGCTGTCTTGTTCATCATCTTCAGAAGAGGCTTCCTTCTGACACAACAGCCATGAAGACCAGTTTGATGCAGCGTGCAGCGTATGGTCTGCGCACTGTCAGGCGGTCCACCTACCCCTTTAACCTCTGCAGCAATGCTGGCAGCACTCCTACGCTTATTTTGAAGACACAGCCTCCGGATATGATGCTGAGCACATGCACTCAACTTCTTTGGTCGACCATGGCGAGGCTTGTTCTTAGTAGAGCCTGTCCTCTTGAAGCGCCGTATGGTCTTGGCCACTGTGATGCAGCTCAGTTTCAGGGTGTTGGCAATCTTCTTATAACCTAGGCCATCTTCATGTAAAGCAACAATTCAACAATACAGAGACTTCTTTACCATGAGGTGCCATGTTGAACTTCCAATGACCAGTATGAGAGAGTGTGAGAGTGATAACACCAAATTTAACACAACTGCTACCTATTTACACCTGAGACCTTGTAACTCTAACGGATCACATGACACCAGGGAGGCAAATTGGGCACAATTTGGACATTTTCACTTAGGGGTGAACTCACTTTTGTTGCCAGTGGTTTAGACATTAATGGTTGTGTGTTGAGTTACGTTGAGGGAACATCAAATTTGCACTGTTATATAAGCTGTACACTGCCTACTTTACGTTTGTGTGTATATTTTAGGAGCTGTGACAGATAGTTGTGTGAACAGCAGTGAGACTGACATACTGTAGGTCACAGATCTGGATCACCAGATGTGATTTATTGACACAGGAAACGCATCTCAGAGCAGCTTCTGGTGAGAGTACCAGTCATGGTGATGTATATGTCACAGTCAGAATTGATTGGCAGGTGCCCTGACATGTGGGGAATGGGTTTTAAGATGGCCCGGTAGTTTCAGAGATAAGAGGTGAATGACCACTGACCTCCCTTGGTCACATGACCAAAGTGCATGCATGTGATTGGCTCCTGGGTAATATTGGGCAGTTGGTCAGGCGGATTGAGGAAGGAAGAGGTCAAACAGGTGATTTATTGATGTATGTAGGGTCTGGGGAAAACCATCTCCTGTCAAAAAATGTGTGTGCACGTGTGTGTGTGCGCGCGCGTGTGTGTGTGTGTGTGTGTGTTTGTGTATGTATGTGTGATACCGTGTGAGAAATATGTTTTGAAAATGCCACTGAACACATTTGTGGAAATGAAATGATGGAAATGGAAGGACTGAGGGCAAGACTTGTTCCTTGTTGTGGGTTCTCATTTTATTTCTTTTGTCTGGTCAATTTAATTTGTTCTTTCTTTCTTTCTGTTTGTCTTTCTTTCTTTCATTTTCACTCCCCCTTCCTTTCCTTTTCCATCTCTCATCCCTCTGTTTCTCTCTGTTTCTCTCTCTCTCTCTCTCTCTCTCTCCCTCTGTCTCTCTTTCTCTGCGTGACACTGATGCCATTGTCTCCTGCTGCTTTTCTCTCCCCTGTCTGGATATGTGTCATGGTGCCACATCAAGGCTACCGCAGGGACACCTTGGCCCCTCTGCCCTCAGCTGTTCCCGCACCACAGGACCCGTCTGTCTGAGTGTGTTTGTGTGCGTGTGTTTGCGTGCATGTGCATTTAAGTGCGTGCGTGTGTGTACATGTGTGTATTTGTGCATGTGTGTGCATGTGGTGTGTGTGTGTGTGCATGTGTGTGTCTGTGCGTGTTTGCATGCGTCTGCGAATGCATGCGTGTGTGTGTGCTCGTATGTGTATGTGTGTGTGTGTGTTTGTATGTGTGTGCGTGCGTGTGTGTGCATGTTTCTGCACGTGCTTGGGTTTGTGGATTAATGTGGATGCGTGTGTGTGTGCATGTGTGCGCGTGTGCGTGCGTGTGTGTGCGTGTGTGCGAGTGTGTGTGTGTGTGTGTGTGTGTGTGTGTGTGTGTGTGTGTGTGTGCGTGCCCCTGAATGTGTATGTGTGCATGCGTGTGTGTGATCAGTACCTTTTTGTCTGCCCTGCATGAACCCCCCTCCCCCTCCTCCCCAATGCCCTATAGGCTGGCTGCTAATAGTGTCTGACAGCTCTCTTAAAAACAGAGCTCCATCGATTTCTCCGCTCTTATTATTACAGTGGAGAGGAGGACAAGAACACATGCAAAGGCACTTATATTCAGGCCAACAAGGACGCACACACACACTCAAGGACGCACACACGCACGCACGAACACAGGCACACACACACACACAGGCACACACAGACACAAATGCATGACTCACACAAATATAGTTACACACAAAAAAAATCCTCAGAATGTGCAGAGAATTAAACATGAATATGCAAAGGATACTGTTATTTATCTGTCAGTTATCTGTCAATCTTGTCATGAGCAATGCAGTAAAGCTAAAGGTGAGAGAGAAACTTGAGGAAACAGAGGGATAGAAATAGAGAGAGAGAGAGAAGGGCTAGGGGTGGGGGGTGGCATGGTGAAAATCTGAACTGGCAGAGAAGAGAGCTGGCTCAGAGATTAGTATCAAGGGGACTGTGAGTGTACATCAGCAATGGAGGAGCTACAAGTGCCAGAGGCACCTAAAACACTGCCATGGTGCAGAGAGAGAGAGACAGGGAGAGAGACGGGGAGAGAGAGAGATGGGGAGAGAGAGAGATAGAGAGACAGAGAGAGAGAGAAACAGAATGTGTTTGGATGGGTGCACTTCCCAGAAAGTACTCTTGCTCTAAAATTTATACTTGTCTACTTTAGCTAAAAGCACCCAGTGAAAAAAAGTTTGTTTATCCAAGTGTGTGTATGTGTGTGTGTGTGTGTGTGTGTGTGTGTGTGTGTGTGTGTGTGTGTGCGTGTGTGTGCGTGTGTGTCTATGTATCCTTGAATTTTTGTGTGAATGAGAGTTGGAGAAATGCTTGTGTCAAAGTGAGTGTACACACAATGTGTGTGTGTCTTTCACTGATTTGCATGAGAGTACGTGTTTTTATCTATTGTGTGTGTGTTTTTAATCTATGTGTGTGTGTGTGTGTGTGTGTGTGTGTGTGTGTGTGTGCGCGCGCGTTTGCAGCCATCCTGATCGGTGGGCACAGATGGCGCTTGAGTGGCTGTTAAAAAGAGGAGTGTGGAGGTGGTTGAGAGTGCTGGGCCGTGGCCATCCCTCTCTGTTGCTCTCCATCCCTCTCTCTCCGCTGCTCCTCAAAGCCCGGCCCACACATCGCTGCTGTTCAGTGCCACACAACCTGTGGAGAGCTGTTAATACTGCACACAACCAGTCCAGCTCAGAAAACTGTTAATACTGCACACATCCATGGCCCAAAAATGTTTGTTAACACAAAACCAACATGGTGAAAATAGTGGTTCTACTACAAAGGACCGGAGTAGTCCATATGTGTTGAGCTCTACAGAACCGAAGTGGCCCCAGGTGGTGTCATGATGCACAGAACTACTGGGGAGTAGGGTCAGCAGCATTGCCCTGCAAAGGAAAAAGAACTTCAACGAGTGAGAGGTAAAATAAACATTTGGAACAATAAACATCACTTTTATCATGTGGCCAAATATCTTGAGTAGTGTTGTCACGATACCAACATTTTGGTACCGGTACCGGTATTTCGGTACTTTTTCGATACTTTCGATACTTTCAAATAAAGGTTTTTTTTTCGAATAAATAAGGTGATACATTTGTCATACAAGCTGAGGCCTTATTTACATTGAGATACATAACCTACCATTATGTGTAATAGATCATTTACTCATACTCATAACTCTGTCTAATTGTTGAAATGGATTACGCTGGAGAAAGTTTGCTGCTCGCTGCTCAAATCTCAGCTTGGATTATGGATCTGGTAGGCTCCCTGACTGACGCTGACTGACACTGAATATTTTTTAATGACTATTAACTCGTCTTTGAACCTTTGCCTGCTAGGGTGTTGGGTTTTGGTGGTTTACTGCAAGACTGTGCTGTTATGACCTGAAATGAACTTTTTGGGTGTACAATATATTGCAAAACGTGAAATGTGGTCGCTGCATGTTTTTTTCTGGTTGATAAGAACTCTATCATGTGTTGCACTTAAAACTATTACATTTGAAAAGGGTACATGTCATGAGTAAGTTACCTGTTTTTCCCTGAACTCAGTGTGCAGGTCTGGGTGCTTGTTCTGTAGATGTTTGGCTACTGTAAGTTGGAGGTGTTTCTGCCTTTAGCCATGCATGTTTTAAAACACTGTTTACACAATGGTGCATCAGCGTCAATTGCCTCGCCTTGCTCATTTGTTTTTAAGCCGAAGTACTGCAATATGGCACTTAGAGCCCGTGATTTGTCCACAAGTTGCGGCGTGGTGGCAGCAGCAATTCCCCCCTCCGCGCTCCACTATCTCTCTGTCTTCACATCTTTTTTTCTCTACAAGTTCCAGCTTGCTCCTCGTAACGTTACGATGTCACATGCAAGTACCGGTCCTATCCAAATGCATTATAGTACCGTTTCAAATGCCTCAGTACCGCAGTACCAAATCAGTACCGGTATACCGTGCAACCCTAATCTTGAGTGAACTTGGTTTTTTTGGAGGAAAATAAGAGGTTGGCTTTGCCATAACATTGAAAACACATGCAAGCAGATGTCATTTTTCTTTTTTTTTTGATGTTGGTGGTTTGGAGTGTATGTGTGAGTGTTCACCCCCCACCATTGGTGTCAGGGCTTTCTGCTGTCATTGTGTGGTGTCTGTGACTGTGTATGTCTGTGTATAGTGTGTGCGCGTGCGTCTGTGTCTGTGTGTGTGTCTATGGTGTGTGTGTCTGTCTGTGTGGATTGATTATATCCATCTGCGAGGAGGCTGGTCTGTGGGCTTTGTTTAAGGCTCATTAAGGCAGAGGACACCTGACAGGATAGTGGTCTGGATCCTGTGCCTGGTTTATCACCCGACACAGCAGGTGGTCTGGGCACACACACACACACACACACACACACACACACACACACACACACACACACACACACATACACACGCATGCATGCATGTGCACACACAGTCAGCCACACATGCACACAAGCATAGTCACTTGCACATTCACATACATGCAAACATATAGACAAATCCAGTAAGTTATAACATGCACAGAGAGACGTGCGCACACACACACACACACACACACACAAACAAACAAACATGGCCACTTACACATGCTCACATTCACAAACACAACACTCATGCACGCGTGCACATACACACACACACACAGTCACCTATATGCAGTCACACATGCACACCAATGGCTAGGAATATCCAGATCCTCTGTCCTTTTCTCTGTACAATAGGTCAGCTCCTCCACCCCCTATTGGTGTTTTGATCGATTTTCTTCACCACTGTGTGTGTATGTGCGTGTTTTGTTTGTGTATGCTAGCTAGCTATCTATATCTTTTATACATTTGTCATCTTTTATACATTTGTCTATTGGATATATTCTACTACTTATCTATATGTTGGATGTATGTATAGAGAGCTAATACCTACCAGAGTCAAAGTCCTTGTACTGTATATGTAAGTATACTTGGCTAGCTGATTCTGATTCTAATTCTCTCTGTTTCTCTCTCTTCTCTCTTGCTTTCTCTTCTCTCTTGCTCTCTCTCTCTCTGTATCTGTCTCTCTCTCTCTTTCTCTCTCTGTTTGTGCCTGCGTGTGCGTCTGTGTGTGTGAGTTAGAATCACTTCTGAAACCACCATACCCACAGCCTCCACAGACCCTTGGCCCCCCATTCTCCTCCAAGCCTGCCCAGGGAGATGACTGGGTCCCTAAAAAGATTAATCCCCCCCCCCCCCCCCCATTATGGGCAGCTCTGTTCTCCTCCAGTCCACCCATCCACCCATCTTCACTCCTGCTCCCAATTTTCCCAATGATTGGGACTCTCCTTCACTGTGCTGCTGCTGCTGTCCTTATTACACAAGTAATGAATGACAAATAGCGCTCTGTAAGAGCCCTTATTGATCACGCAACCCAGTGCTTGTTTAGCTGTTGGTTAGCATGTGATTTGTCTGAAGGCTGGAAACAAGCTTAGCACTGCAGATGGGTGTGCCTGGTGTCCTGTGGTTTGGAAATGAATTACTTTTGGAGAGCAGCGCTCCAAACTGTGCTTAGGTTCATTTGGATGCTTCTGCTCCTGAAGCTGAAGTCATTGAAACCCATTAGAGGTGTAGTTAGTAAATGACTGAGTATGGTGCTGTGTGTGTGTGTGTGTGTGTGTGTGTGTGTGTGTGTGTGTGTGTGTGTGTGTGTGTGTGTGTGTGTGTGCCATTTACATCACAACCATTCTTGTGTGGACCTGTAGGATGCTGTGTCAGGGGTGTGTGTGCACATGTGTGTGTGTGTGTACATGCATGTGTGTGTTTATGTTTGATGAGCCAGCTGTTCAGTTTTGCTACTGTCCTCCCCTAAAGGTGGGGAGTGGGTGGGCTGTAAAGTGTCCCAGTGCAGGGTGCCCATGATGGTTGTGACCCTGGTCAGTGTCCTGGGTGGCAGATGTGCAGAGAGTAGAGCCAGCCTGGCTTATCACCAGCGCACAAAGTCACTGTCTGTGAGGGTGCAAGTAAGTGCTCATATACTAGTTAACAACACACATACATATACGGACACACACACACATGCATGAACACATGCATGCGCACACACATGCGCATACACACACACACACACACACACACACACACACACACATACACACACACACACACCTGTAATGGGAGGTTGACACTGATTAGACACTGTACATACACAACACATGCTTC
>CM059288.1:24102815-24107815 GCA_030347295.1 Setipinna tenuifilis | reverse complement strand
TGTGAGTGAGTGTGTGTGTCATGAGATCGTTGTGTGTCTTTGTTTGTGTGTGTGTGTCTGTGTGTGTGTTTGTAAATCTATTTTGACTTGTAAAGTTAGATTGCAAAGTTAGTTTTTGTGTGTGTGTGTGTGTGTGTGTGTGTTTGAGAGAGAGAGAGAGAGAGAGAGAGAGAGAGAGAGAGAGAACGAGAGCAAGCGAGCGTGCATTGATATAAGAATGTTTGGGAGTCCGGTCTGTCCTAGGTCTTGTGGAGGTGGTTGTTGTTGAATATGTGGCACTTGAAATGCAAAATCCTTCGCTATGTTTTAAGTTGATAAAGTGGCTCTGGAATTGCTGTAATGGCTGAAGATTGTGAGCAAGAGCTCAGCTTCCTCCCTGCCTGCCACAGCCTCAGAGAGAGCCACAGCATCCCTGCAGCTGAAACACACTCACATGCACGAGCACATACATACACACGCACAAACGCACAGGCACAGGCACATACACACATGCGCATACACACACAGGCACGCATGCACACACCCACACACTCACACTAGTTATCCTCTGCGTCAGTTGCTCGACAGCCCCTGGCGGGCGTTCAGACAGAGACAGATTACACACGCCGCATCTCCTCGTGCTGCCGCGCACCGTGTTCGCCAGCGACATCAGATGACTCCTCTCGGCTTTGCTCTGAACTACACTCGATCTGCCTGTCAGCCCACTTCGTGCCTCAAACACACAACTGGGATTCTGTGTGTGTGTGTGTGCGTGTGTGCATGTGTGCTCGATCTGCTCTCTTTTTGCCTTCTCTGTCTGACAGTCTGGCTTTTTCCCTCAGTACAATGATGTGATGTAGTGTGATGTAGAGTTTGAGGCAGGTGTACAGACAGACAGACACAAATCATACAAAACAAGCCCAAAGACAGCTGTAAAGTAGTTACTGAGGTAGAAGTAGATAGACAGACGTGCACACACACACACACACACACACACACACACACACACACACACACACACACACAAACTCAGAGAAATACAGATATAAATGGCTATGGACCATGTACAGTACACACACACACACACACACAGATTTAGAGAAATACAGATATAAATGGCTGTGGACCATGTACACACACACACACACACACACACACACACACACACACACACACATTCAGAAAAATGCAGATATAGATGGCTATGGACCATGTGTATCACACACACACACACACACACACACACACACACAGACTCAAAGAAACAAAGATATAAATGGCTATGGGCCATGTACATACACCCTCGCACTCACACTCCCAAACAGAATCACATAGCCATAACTCACAGTGGCGTGAGTGGCTCCAGATCTGAGCATTACTAATGTGCTCTGTGGAGCCAGTAGCCTTATGTGAGTGCTGTATGGGGTGGCTCATGTCTATGCCTGCCTGATGCACTAGGCCCTAAAGGCTAATGAGGTGCCCTGGGGACACATTGCTGGAGCACGGCAGAGCTGGCAGTAAAGCAGCAATCTACATGAAGGTCAGCCATGTCTAATGCCGTGCGTTTAAAAGCTAGCGACTCTATTAGAGACTCACTGCTGTGTTACGGCACGGATCGTAGGCCACAACATGAAGTGGAGACGAACAACAGAATATTGCAAAAATAAACTGTTTTTTATTAGAAACAAATAACCAAGGTTTAAACAAAGATAAATATGGGGATAAGCACCCACACAAAACCCAAACTTAAACACAAGACAAAGGGAGAGCATGGTGGGACGTTTCAGGAGAGGGAGGGACATGCAAATAAGGCTTTTAAAGCCACACGGTCACAGGTGTAAGAGATCAGGTGATTAGTTCGTTGGTTAGTTTGTTAGTTTGTTTGTTTGTTTATTGTCCCTTGGGGAAATTTGTTTTCATAGTCCCTTTACACTTTAGATCTCACTTTGCAAAAACATTCAACATATAGCAAATATTCATACACAAACTTACAAAGACAACATACATATTCCCACATTCATTTCGACAGTCGATTCGATTAGGCACCAGCCACCACCCAAAGGCTGTTTTACTGCCACTGCAAGTCCAAGAGAGATGTAACAGTTGCTCTGACCTTTTAGCATGAGGGCAGGAGATGCTCCTGGTCCCTGGCTGGGGGGCAAAAAAAGCAGAGCCGAGCAGTTATTGTTCTATACCAGAGCGTTACGACCCTGTGCAACGGCCACAACAAAGAAGGGAGGCAAAAAGTTGGATTTTTAATAAATATATATTTATCAAAATCAAAGTAAAAATGGCCCCAGAATGGGAAAGGTAGCAACCCCCTAAAAACCTGCAGGTAGTTGGTCAATCAGACACAGAATGAGCCCAAGGCCTTAACACAGAGCTTTTCAAACGTTTGTAAACCAGGCCTCCTCAAGCTATTCAACTGTACATGGGGGGTTTAGAACAAACAAGTGTATATGAACGCAGAGGCAGTCCAAGCCTGCATCATGAAGTATGTGTGGGGTTGGGTGTGGGGTGGGGGGTGGGAGATATAGGGGGCTATGGTGAATGCTGGCCAAAGTCAAAGGCTGTGCTTGACTATTAATTGGCTTTGATCAGCAGTTAATGCATTATTGAAATGCACTAAGCGAGGGGCAGTCATCTGAAAGAGCCAGAGCTGTTCGATGGGAAGAGGGAGAGTGAGAGGGGGATGAGAGGAGGGAAAGAGCAGATGTAAGGAAAGACTGACCATGGCCAAACAGTAGCCTAGCTTGAGGCTGGCACTGCAAACAAAGTGGAGAGAGAGAAAGAGAGAGGGAGAGAGAGAGAGCGAGCAAGTGAGCAGGTGATAAAAGCAAAAGACTTTAAACATGAGTTATGGCGGCAGGCTGCCAGATGTCAGCCTTTGCAGTCTGCCCACGTAGCTCTCGCTCTCTTTTCCCCCTTCCTTTCTTTTTTTCTCTCTCTCTTCATCTGTCTCTTCTGTCTCTGTGACTTTTCCTCTCCTTCTCTCTCTGCTGACATGCCCCAGTCTGCTGTATTCATGGACAGATGCGTAGTGGAGGACCCTTTGTTGCCTGTGCCCTCTGTGGGGGAGAGGTTGGCCTGTTCAAAGGCACTTTTCAAAGCCCTGCACAAGTCTGTCTGTCTGTCACTTAATGACATCAGAGACGACACTTGGCATTAATGAGATTTAGCCAATCCTCTGTGCATTTTAGTCCTCATGTGGCAAGCTTCTCTTTCATAAGCTTATGCAGAAACACACGAAACACACACATGCTCCCATACATTTTCCCACGTACACATCCACAGAAAGTTCACATACATGCTCACATATGCATGCTCTCTCTCCTTGTCTCTCTCTTTCTTTCTCTTTTTCTCTCTCACTCACACACACATACACATTCTTGTGTATGGACACATACAGTACATAGCCTACATACACACATGTGCATGCTCACATGAAAGCACACACACAAAAATAGACATAACACACACAGTGGTATATAGTAGTCAGGCATGTCTATGTGATTCACCAGTGGTCCCTGATTAACAGAGGCTGTTGATGAGGCCTGGCGGGGAGCTGATTTGTCTTTTTGTTTCCCAGGAGTCTGTGTTTGGTGACAAGCAAACAGCCTGGCTCTCATGCTCTCCCAGCCAAGTCTAGAAAGGGCCTCTGCTCAGAATACTAAGCACCTCCAGTTAACAGAGTTGGTGGAGGACCAGTTAGTTACCATTGTGCTGAAGGAAGTGGGGACCCTCATCACAGGCACAAACCTCCCCCTACTCTCCATCAACACAAACACACTTAAGGTACAGAGACAAGGCCTGGTAATTACTGTATGGCAGAAGTAGACAGATTTTTTTCAAAAATCACTTATTTCTTTCTCCTCTCTCTCTTCCAATCACTGGGGTGTACTGCCTCTGACCATGCAGCAATTTAAAGCAAGGTGGGAAGTTGTTTAACGTGGCCTTGGTTGCTTTTTGACCCTGATTTGCAGAGGCCTTTGTTCAGACATCTTCACCTTAAAGAAAGTCTTTCAGCTTCTGGGAAAATAATGCTGTATAGTTTCTATACATCTGCAGTTGATCCATTTCATTATTGCATATTTTATTCAGTATTACGTTTTTTTTTATTTCTTTGCTTTGAAAAGCAAACTAAACCCAGTGGATGAGCATAACTTGTCCTCTCTCCCTTGTGTAGAAAGATTGCTCTCAGCACTGAAGAGTGGCTCAAGTGGCTGTGAGAGGGAGAAGTCAAGACTGCCAGCCAGTCTCAGTCACGTCCCTGTCAACCGTGCCCTGAGAGGAATGCTCAACCAGGGGCTGCAGCTCTGCTGAAGGGGTGGCTGTTCTGTGAAAGTGAACATAGAATGTGATTGCTGTCACCCATGACAACCATTGTTCTGGGAATGATGGTCGGCGTCACAGTCGTAAGAAAATTCTGTGACGTTTCATCTAGATGCGCTTGGGTGGACAATTGACTTGGGCACTGTTATAAAACTGACCTGATTCACTCAGTCCTGCTATGTGAGACACTAAAAAAGCCAGTTAGATTGAATTAGTGGCAGAATATTCAAATTTATCTCAAGATCACTGTAAGTCACCTCCCTGGGGTGCTATTAAAACCTGATGGAAGAAAAGAGATGGAACGCTCCAATCAGAAGGCACCATTATCACTCGGGAGCGCAGTCAACATTTGTGCATTGTGGTCAGTGAAAACTCCCAATTACTGAAAGAGAGAGACAGAGAAGGAAAGGGAGGGCTGGGGAAAGTCAACGAAGGACAGCGTGAAATGGGAGAGGTGTCTCAACGGAGAGTAATAAATGTTCACACACATGTGTGAGCGGAATCCGGAAAAATGACATTTAATTAAAATTCAGAGAAAATTATTTCCACAGAATATCTACTGTGCTGGACTGGGCTGCACTGCTCTGTCTATTCCCCTACTTAATTTGACCCCTAACTGCTCGTGCACACACACACACACACACACACACACACACACACACACACACACACACACACACACACACACA
>CM059288.1:24090315-24097815 GCA_030347295.1 Setipinna tenuifilis | reverse complement strand
TGGCCAACATTAAAAATTCCTCCTTTATCTAGACTATGCTGAAATAGCACCGACCTTTGCTAATGTAGACACCTTTATGAGGAAAGTTAGCCCTCTTCCTTAATCTATGCAGACTGGATACGGTTAATGTCAGTCAATATTAACTATTGCGATGAGGTTACTTGGACGAACAGGTCAACGAGAGGAAGAGACCATTAAGGGTTTTAATGCATGCTAATGCTGTACGTATGGACATATGAGCAACCAGTCTGTTTGCTCAGACCTCTCATCTCAACTGTCAGTCACACATTGCAAACCCTAAATAGCTGGCTATACAGTTATCGCCGACTAGCATACAAAAATAATCTTAGCTCTGTCACTGTTTCCCTGTCCCTGTCTCTGCTTCGTGAGAAGAATCCATACTGTTTTAGCCCATGTAGGACAACAGGTTTGTTAAAATGTTGTATACTTTTGTTTCAGAAACTTCGCTACCACATCTCATCTCTGCAGTATCGTGCACATGCACTAAACTGGACCCACGTGGAGCAATCACGTAGAGCAATCCCATTGTAATATTGTTTAATGGAATTTCTTCCCATATAGCACTGTATATTGCAGAATTTTTTTTGGAGACATTCTTTTTATCTGTGCAGCATTTAATGAGACGGCACGGCACGACTTCAGCAGCTTAAGCACAGCACATCATTCTACACAATCCCTGCTGAGCTCCAAAACTTGTTATGATGCGTAGATACCGTCAGTAGCCGATAGCAGCGGAATAAAAAAAAATCAAGTTTCCTATAGCTTGATTCCGGTATAGGCCTGCTGCATGTTGAGGAAATATTAACGGATATTTCGCCCACTACTTATAACCATCACATTAAAAGTTATATATGTTGTTTTGATGCCTGTTTTTTTCCCAAATATATGTGTGTGTCTGAATTGGTAAATAAAAGGCATCGAGTTAAATATCTTTACTTCCACTGGTTTACGGGGTTAATGCGGCATCTATGTTTATATGTCTATGGTCTGAAACAGGTGATTATACAGAGTTTATATAGTAGTGTAGCACGGAATCTACAGAGTCATTTATTTTGAAAGGAGAGTTAGAGAACGGTAGTGGTAAGCAGCCCAGTGTGGAAATGTTGGATTAGTCTGTCTATCTGAAAGCCCGCAGGTATGTTCATGTTGACAGTTAAAATTTAATAAAGTTCGTTTTTTCCTGCACCGAAGAGCCAACCAAGTTCGTGTGAGCCTGAGTGAACGAACCCACTAGTTAGTTATTACAGTAGTGGCAAAGCATGGCAAATTTGCTAAATCGTGCACTGATAGTAAAACTTTGCAAGATTACATGAGACGCGTTGGGCAACAGTGTCATTGTCGTTAAACAGACGCATAGACAGCTGCGATTCATCTTATGACCTTTACAAATCGTGAATCACTCTTGTGAGTACACAAAACATTGCAAAACGTTCGTTCTAATGTTCGTGCGTTGCATTGCGATAAATTTGATCGTATTAGGTTGCGTCTGAATAGTGTGCATGCCCACTTTTGAAGAGACGTGACGCGACCACTAAAAGGCATGCAACGAATGCGAGACATCGTACAATGTATGCAACAGTTCGTACGAGGCAAAAAAATTATGATCGCAAAGTGTTCCCTTAGTTCAGGTTGCACTGGCTCACACCGTGCATGCAGGGACCTTCTTAAAGGAACCATTCATTTAGTTCCTGCCTGGTCCTACAGTATGATCCATTTGAGTGTCAGTTTTTACTCTTTACTCTTGTACTCTGCACCCTGTAACCCTCCAAGTGTGTGTGTGTGTATGTGTGTGTGTGTGTGTGTGTGTGTGTGTGTGTGTGTGTGTGTGTGTGTATGTCTTTATTTCACACTTCATTTTCACTGAGTGCCTTACTTGTGTGGATATGAAGAACTGTTTAGTTGGCAGTTGCAGTAGATTAATCATAATTGGGTGTGAGGATATAAGAGTGTGTGTGTTTTCCTTTTTGTGTTTGTATGTGTGTGTGTGTGTCTGCTTGTGTGCATGTGTGTGTGTCTGTTTTCTGCGCATGTGTATCTGTTTGTGTGTGTGTGTGTGTGTTGAAATGTGGTACATTGCAGCTCTCCCAGGGCCCCCCTGTGATGGGTGTTGTAAACACGGCTGTGTTGTTTGCCAGAGCCCTTTCGCAGATGGTTCACGAGGCTTTCGCCGACACTGTTGACTTCCTGTTTACTCAGCGGCACTCGCTGCCGCCATGGAAATGGCTTCATTAGTGACGCGCCGTTGCTGCGCGACGCCCCATTCTGCCATGTTCCGTCCGCAGGTGCTACAGAGGAACAGAGGAGGGGATGAAGAGGTTTCATCGCGCATCTGCCACTTAAGCACTGGCAAGGGATTGCTCTCTATTTCTCTCTTTCTCTCTCTCTGTCTCACAACACACAAACATGCACACACACACACAGACTACTACCATCACGCTTAATTTCACTCAATCTACTACCAATGCCACCTAAACAGTTTTTTAGATGCACCCACACAAACAGATGCAAATACTCACACAGTCACTCTGGCAGTGATGCCCAATCTGGTTTGCTGCTTAATATCCTCATGACATTCATCTGTTACATCATGGATATCAAAAACACGCACGCACGCACGCACACATGCATGCATAGACAGACACACATGCACACACACACAGCCACACAGCACTTAAGGGTAATCATCAAGTAGACCTGCCCCAGATTTCATTATCGAAAATAACGCTACAGTTGCAAATGTAACCAAGCACGCACGCACGCACGTCTCTCCTCTAACACATACACATATACACTCTCTCTTTTTCTTTCTCTCTCTCTCTTTCTCTCCCTCTTTTACACACACACACACACACACACACACACACACACACACAAAAGTAAATCAGGGCTGGTGGAGAGGCAGCAACCCACTCTGTGTGCATGAGGCTTTGTAGCTGATTGAATCCCACTGTTGTAACTGAGGAATTATGGGATTGAATCAGTCCTGCTCAGTCAGCCACGGAGGACTGATGGAGGGCCAAGCTTTTCTTTCCTTCTTTCTTTCTTTCTTTCTTTCTTTCTTTCTTTCTTTCTTTCTTTCTATCTATCTGTCTTTCTTTCTGTCTTTCTTTCTTTCTTTCTTTCTTTCTTTCTTTCTTTCTTTCTTTCTTTCTTTCTTTCTTTCTTTCTTTCTTTCTTTCTTTCTTTCTTTCTTTCTTTCTTTCTTTCTTTCTTTCTTTCTTTCTTTCTTTCTTTCTTTCTTTCTTTCTTTCTTTCTTTCTGCCTTTCTGCCATCAAGACAGCCAGGGCAACTCTGCTCCAGAGTGCAGTGATGTATCGGCCACCTCTCAGCCCCAAAGCAAACTCACCCAGCATTTTGCCCTTTGACACACAGCATGTCCTCTGGCTGCAGCTTGTGTGTGTGTGTGTGTGTGTGTGTGTGTGGGTGCGTGTGTGTGTGATCATGTTTCTGACTGTAAGTGCGGGGTAGGTTTGTTGATATAAGGCAGTAGGGCTGTTCTGTATTACTGCTGCCTCGCAGCCCGTTTTGATGGCAAATGTGTGTGTGGGGGGACAGGAGGGTGTGTGTGTGTGTGTGTGGGTGTGTGTGTGTGTGTGTGTGTGAGAAGGAGATTGGATATGAAAGTGCCAGTGTGTGTTCCTCTCTGTGTGACAGTGCAACCCCAGCACCACCTCCCATTGCTCTAGAAGATTAAAGCTCAATTTTTCTTGCCATGTACACTGAATGGTATCTGTCTCTCTCTTTCTCTCTGCCTTTTTTCCTTTTTTCTCTTTCCCTTTTTCCCCTTCTCTCTGGTGTTTGTGTGTCTTTCTTTCCCTGTGTATGTGTATTTCCCCCTATCTATCTGCTCTGCATCATCATCATCTCTCTCTCTCTCTCTCTCTCTCTCTCTCTCTCTCTCTCTCTCTGATGGGGGAGGGTTGGGGTGGGGGAGGGGTTGTTAGTCCATGTAGTGGACGCTTGGACCTTGTGATGGTTCAATAAAGGGATTTTAAACGTCAAACATCTCCCTCTCTCTGCCTTTTTTTCTCTTTCCCTCTCTCCCCTTCTTTCTGGTCTTGTGTCTTTCTTTCTCCCCATCTCTCCCTTGTCCTCTTCGCCAGAACTGTACTGCACTGTACTGCAGGCCTTGTCTGACCCCCCTTGGTGCTGTGCTGTGTGTGTATACTGCCTCTGTGTCTGTATGTCCTGTGCTGTCTGTGCTGTGTGTGTGTGTGTGTGTGTGTGTGTGTGTGTGTGTGTGTGTGTGTGTGTGTGTGTGTGTGTGTGTGTGTGTGTGTGCGCGTGCGCGCACTGTCTTTGTGTCTGTCTGTATGTCAGAGGAGGACAAATCAGCTTGGGAAAGTAAAAGTCCTGCCATTTATTCCCTCTGCCTGTGTTTGTATGTCTGTACTGCACTGCTTCTATGTCTGTATACCTGTGCTGTGCTGTGTATGTGTGTGTATGCGTGTGTGTGTCTGTGTCTACAATGCCTCTGTGTCTGTATGTGGGTGTGTCTGTACTGTGTGTGTGTGTGTGTGTGTGTGTGTGTGTGTGTGTGTGTGTGTGTGTGTGTGTGTGTGTGTGTGTGTACCTACACTGTCTGTGCTCTTTTTGTATCCCTGTTGTCTTCCAACTTGTTCTGAACTGCAGCTGAACTTTATTTGCTGGAATTATTCAAAGCCTCCCCAGCGCCTACCATCACAATGAGCCGCCACGAGATCTTTTCACCACACACACACACATACACATATACATACACACACACACACACTCACACACACACCATACACACACACACACACTCTCTCTCTCTCTCTCACACACACACACACACACACACACACACACACACACACACACACACACACACACACACACACACAGAAAGCGACTAATAAATCAGCAGAAATGAACAAAGTTAGGGAAAAAAAGATCCCTGTTTACGATGGAGTGAAGGAAGTTGAAACTTCCATAAGTAGGCCATTCATTTACAGCTTTTTTGAGGCGTGTGCTGCTGTGTTCCTACCATTGTGTGTGTGAAAATGGCTCACTCTAAGGAGTAGAATCTGGACACACACACACATACACACCACAGACTGACAGTATTTTGCATGTTGCATCAGTGCAGCAGAGTTCTCCAAAGAATGAGGCAGGTATCTATTCACCCTGTGCCCCTATGCAGTGCCAAGGCCCTGGTGGAGAGACCACTCTCCAGTCTACCTGTAATAGGTAATTTGTATATTGTCTCCTTGAGGAAATGTGTCCCTTTACATTTTAGATTTTGCTTTCCAAAACATCCAACATATAGCACAAAATGTATACATATTCACACAAAAATGAGCAGCATACATATTGTAGAGGAGCATGAATACACATGAATACCTGACATATATGGGGTGGTTTTGTTTAAGGTGAAAATGGCTGAGGGTGTAAGGCTTCTGCTGTAGCCAACGTTGTTGCATCTTCAGCTATTGGCAGCACATTGAAATGAAATCCTGACGGGGCACCCCTATGAGGCTCACCAAGGTGCCGAAGAGGAGCTGGCCTGAAGGAAGCAGTGTTTTAATTGGAATACTGACGGAGGAGGTGACCTCAAAGAAAGAGACAGAGGGAGAGAAAGAGAAAGTGCGTGTTAGACAGGAGTAGAGAGGGAGGGATCGAGAGGGAAACAGAAGGTGAGATGGAGAGGTCGAGCAAGAAAGAGGTGGTTAGCGCGATGCCTCTGGCGAGCAGCCATGTCCTCCTGTCACAAGAGGAGCCGCGAGCACAGTTGTCATTTTTATCTGATGGGAAAAGAACCCGCCCCTCCCCCCTGGGCGGGATATATTTAGCCAGCGACGCTCAATACCGTTAATTGCTACTTTAGTGAAGGGTGAAATTAGCAGCTTGGGGAACGTTGGGAGATCTGCTTGATAAAGATAGTAATTTTATGTCCTGTTTCAGCAAGACCTTTTTGTAACAGGGTTGTTTCTGTTCATATTGTATATGATAGAAATACTTATATAATGTGTGTGCATATAGACCTAAATATGCAGATGTAAATGTGTTGTAGTATAATTTTGTATAATTACTTAGCTATGCTGGTTATATTTTATAAAGGTGCTGTCCAGTGTGCTCTTGTTGTTCTAACTGGTTTGTAATACGAAAGGATTTTAAAAATATATGACACTGCCCTATCAACAGTACAAATGGGACAGTCTCATATGCATGACATTCAGTCATTTCAAGAAGCAGCTTCCAACCAGTTCAATACATGTGTTTCCTGGACATGATGGCTCTCTGCTTTAAAACCTCTCCTTCCTGAGATGGGAACAACACCTACTTCTTCCATGTAGCAGCACTCTCACTTGAGAAAGCTTTTTTGTTGGAGAGAAAAGGGGTTTCATGTATCCGAGAGGGTTTTTGGAAGCTGATTTGCGGCACAGCTGTCGTGCAAACAGTGCTTTATTTCAGGGTTCAAAGTGTCTTTGAGCTAAAGGGATTTTCAGATATTTTTTTCGAAGTGTGTGATTTCATTTTCTGCGCAATCCCAGAAGCCCGTGCTGTGGGCCGTGCCCCTGCCCTGTGCTGACAGATGGTGGATTATCCAAACAAATGGACAAATTACCCATGGTTCCCCTGTGCGCACAGGCATGCTGGAGAGTGGCAGAGGGACCCAGAGTGGCAGACAGTGGGTCAGCTGGTGCCATGCCATAATGACGTGTGAGGCCACACGCGCACACGTGCTCATGCACACATACCCGCGCACACATGCGCACGCACACATACAGTACCCGCACACATTATGTGCATGCACACACACACACACACACACACACACACGCATGCATACATACATACATACATACATACATACACACACACACACACACTGTCTCTCTGTCTGTCTGTATGTCTCTCTCTCCTTCATCTCTCTCTCTATTTTATCCATATCACTCGCTCTCTCCATCCTGTGCTTTTTTCTTTCCTTCTTTCTCAGTCTCTTTCTTGTTCTCAATCTCTTTGTCTTTTCTTGGTCTGTGTCTTGTTTCCCCTCTCCTTTCTTTCTCTCCTTGTTTCAGTCATTCACTCACCCTCTCTCTCGTTCCAGAGTTCTGGCAGTAAGTTGGGTTTATTGGGCATGTTTGTAGTTCCATGCCAAGATGCATTAGAAAGACAAGGAGTCTGCACTCCTATAAAAGAGGCTTTGAAATAAAGGGAGGCTTTGCATTTTAAAGGGCCTTCTGTTCCTTCCATCCTCTTGTACTCACACTCTCTGTCCTGGCCCACTGCATCACTACATCCAGTTCTCTCTTTCTCTCCTCTTCCCCCTCTCTTTTCTTTTCTCCTTATCTCTCACTCTCTCCACCTCTCTCTCTTTCTCTTTACCCTCGCTCTCTCACTCTCTACCGCTTTGTCTGTAACATCTCTCTCTATCTACCTCTCGCTTTCTGTCCATCACCTCTCTCTCTACTTCTGTCTCTGTCTATCCCCCTCCCCTCTCTCTCTCTCTCTCT
>CM059288.1:24067815-24082815 GCA_030347295.1 Setipinna tenuifilis | reverse complement strand
TGTTTGCGCGTGTGTGTGTGTTTTTGGTGAGGGGTGTGTTGTGAAGGGCGTGTATGTATGTTTGTGTGTAAGTGTATGTTAATGCATTGTGTCAAAGGGGTTACTTTTTGATTGAACCATGAAGTAATTCGATTCTTGCGTATTTCAAAGATGAGCCAGAGCATGAGTGTACTTCCAATGAGTCAGAAACTTCCATGTGTGCCATACGAACACTCACTAACCGTGCATGTTTGTCCTCTGACACACAGCTGTGGAAAACAATGCGTGACTCAGCAACAGATGCCTGGAGCAAGCTTTCGCCTGTGTGTGTGTGTGTGTGTGTGTGTGTGTGTGTAGCTGTGTGTGTGTGTGTAGCTGTGTGTTTGTGGCCTGTGAAGTTGTTCCATGTGACCCACATGACATCTAACAAGGACACAACCACTGCTTAGCCCCCCTCTGAAAGAGCAGCTTGAGGCAGGACTACTGCAACCAGCCTTCCTTCAACTTGGCACCCTTCTCCAGGCACTTTGGGAATTTCAGCAATACACACAAACACACACACACACAAACATGTGTCCTTGTTAGACTCCTTGAAACGCGGGTCACATGGAACAACTTCACAGGCATCAGATACACACACACACACACACACACACACACACACACACACACACACACACTTAAACACAAACAAAACATATGAAGACACACACACACCAACACACGCACACCCCTCACAACACATCCCTCACCACACACACACACACACACACATCATCAAAGTGGCACCTCAAACCTTAATGCTAGGGCTACACTGAATAGTTTTCACGTTCTAGAATCATATTGCTGCCAGGGTGACCACTAGAGTGCCAGGGTGCCCAGTCTGGTATGCTGGGGGTAGAGGATGAGGCAGAGATACAGACAGGCAGAGATGCAGGCGGGCTGCAGACACTGACAAAGGCTGCCCGGCATCTGTCTCATGAGCCGGCATGCTCCACTAGCTGACAATGGCACAGTGTCCAGCGCAGATAGGGAGCCCGACGGTAATTACCCCTGCAGTTTAACAGGGCTCTTTTGTGGCATAAGTGGCCTATTGCAGCGACGGCTAATTTGCAGTGAAAAAAGAAGACTATCTGTGTCCTTTGAACACTAAAGCCAAGGCAGACAGCGTGGCCTGAAGAAGAAGAAGAAAAAAACTTGCAAAAGATAAATGCTGTTTTATCCTCAATGTATTAAGTACATGGTCTTAGACGTTTTATGACTCCTTACAGTCATTCTTCGGAGTTGATTAGTGGAGATGATGCCCATGCATGCTCCTGAGTAAAGTTAATGTTGCATTATGGTGTTCGTATTAGACATAAAGGCTCTAATGAATGCTTGTAGGAGAAATGGTGATGAGGCTTTGAGAAGGAAGGCCTAAGATAATATGTCATCATCTTGTGATCGTCAGTGTCATAATTGGACAAAGCTGGCGTGATTGCTTTATGGGGTTGTGGTTATAGTCAAGATATTCAGCAGATGTTTTTATAGCTAAAAATAGCTTAAAATCTGTAGAAAAAGACAGTGCTATTGTCACTTTAAAATAAAACCACAAACAATAAGCATGTGGAGCCCTGGTAACATGCAATGTGTGTGTGTCCCTATCTATTAATCTGTGTGTGTGTGTGTGTGTGTGTGTGTGTGTGTGTGTGTGTGTGTGTCTGTGTCTGTCTGTCTGTCTGTCTGTCTGTCTGTAAGTGCTTCTTTGTGTGGATGTATGCAAAATACTTCTACATGTTTTTGTGTGTGTGTGTGTGTGTGTGTGTGTGTGTGTGTGTGTGTGTGTGTGGGTGTGTGTGCACATGCGTGTGCGTGCTTGTGTGCATGTGTTACGTTTGAGTCTCACCTGGCTGGGTGTTTGACGTGGAGCTGGTTCTGAGCAGAAACCAGGGCATGTGTGAGGAATAGAGTCGCGCCTCCTTCCTTCTTCCTCCTTCCTTATTCCTCCTGCTCTGGCTCCGGCAGCTTGGTCCGGTGGGACTCATCTGCATGTGTCACCCATATTCACACACTGGCCCTGATGACAGCTTCTGTAACCGTGGTAACAGAGAACCTAGCAACAACCAGAGAGGATGCTTAATCTCGTGTGCTGCAATGAGATTCATTATCAGAGTATTAAAACTTCACGTACGTGGAGCTTTGCATGTCATGTTGGTGTATAGGATATACGGCATAGTATATAGCAGATACAGTACAGTAAACAGCAGGATATATAGCAGATGACCCTACCCTACCCTGATATTTTATCTCTTTCCTTTCATTCTCTTTCAACTTCATATTGCATCTCACTCTTCTTTCGCTTTACTTAATTTTACTTCATTCTTAAATCTTTCCTTCTGTCTTCCACACTACTCCACTGTCCTTTTTGTTCCACTTTTTTTTAGCTAACTGTAGGCCCTCTCACTGTGCACACAGTCTTTGACCCCCCTTCAATGCTTTCTCTTCATCTCTCTTTTGTCTCGCTTGTCTCTGTCTGTATCTCTTTCTGTCTTTTTCTGCATCCCCCATCTCTGTCTCTCTGTGTGCCTCTCTTTCTCTCACTCTTTCTCTATCTTTCTCACTCTTTCATTCATTCTCTTTATTTACTACAGTAGTTTCTCCTCAGTCTTGTTTAGTAGTTATCTTCTGATGCTTATGCACTGTGCTGGCTACTTGGTGTTTACAGTGAGCTCTTTTTGGAGGAGAGGCCCAGGAGGCCCATTTGCATCCGTTGTTTACCCTCCTCATGCAGCCTCTCTGTGCTTCACAGTTAGTCATTAAGCGAAAGGAGAACAAAGCCTTTTGCTATCCCCCTCCCTTTGTTCCTTTCTGTTTTTATTTTGGGTGTCCTCTGAGTCGTTTTATTAGTTCACTGCACACATAAACAGTATGAGTGTCTGTGGCCACTTAGAAGGCTCCCTTTGGAGACCTATATGGGGAGACATAGATGGGCGTGTGTGTGTGCGTGTGTGTGTGCGTGTGCGCGTACGTGTGCGCGTGCGCGTGCGTGTGTGTGTGTGTGTGTGTGCGTGTGTGGTTGTTTTGGAGTGTCCGTGTGTAATTGTCTCACAGCTGCAAGCTCACTTCCACCCAAAAGTTGTGTTTTGGAGGGAACAAAACATCATTTGATCTGGTCTGTAAACTAACATGTATAAATATTTTTCACTGCTGTGCTGAACTGTCTTGTTCATTTTCAGATTGAATGACATAGGTTGTGATGGTTTCACTGTATATGCAGCTTGTTGGTTACCTCCCAAAGAAAAATGCTGTTTAAGTTTCAATACCCTCAGGTAATAAAAATCAACATCAGCAAATGTTAGCATCCAAGTGACAGCAGCATCTCTGTTTGAAGTGCTCTTTACATCTACAGCATTACATTTATTTTAGCATTTATTTTATTCTTATGTTCTATGCATCTATTTGGTTAAGCTGAGGATTCTTTCGTGTGGTTCACAAGTTGACATTCTTAACATGAATGAACATAACAGGCTAAGGAGATTGAGGGGTTGTCCAGCATAGCATGTGGCATATGTGGGGTAGCTGTAGCCTAATGGCTACAGAATAAGTCTTGAGATCAGATGATCACAGGTTTGATACCCATACCAATTCGGCAAAAATGTAGGTGGGAGAATGAATAACCAGCACTCTCCTGCACCCACAGCCATGGCTGAAGTGCCATTGAGCAAGGCGTCTAACCCCACATTTCTTCAGTGAGACTGTCCTTGGACATAATTCATTGTAAGTCAGTCTGGTTAAGAGTGTAGGCTCAATGAAATGTAAATATAATGGATGCCATATTAGACCGGAGACTTTTTGAAAGTCTGTAGATAAATGATCGGATTCATACTCGTCTGTATGTAAATGGTGGTGTAAGACATGAGACAATGTAATGCTTTGAATGTTGTTGAGTGTTGTAGAAATGCACTATTATGTTGATATCAGTATCAGTTTATTTATAAAGCACTTTATGAACAACAGCAGCAAACAAAATAAAAAACCAAAACACTTAACACTTAACTTATACTTCACTTAATACTTAACAATCCCTTTTTATGTCCCACAGATCAGAAAGGGGGAAAACAGTTTATAAAATTTAAGAAATGAAAAGTAAGATAAAATAAACAAATTAGACGGTGAAACTAAAAAAAGAGCAAGGTGTACATAAATTACAATACATTATAAGATAGAGAATAGAATAAATAATAGAATAAATGTGTTTTAGAACAAGATTTGAGAAGAGATAGAGACGGGGCCATCCTAATATGAAGGGGCAGATTGTTCCGCAGTTTAGGGGCTACTGCTGCAAAAGCATGATGACCATGACACTTATACATCGTTTTCATATAAATGCAGTCAATTTACAGTTTAAGGTATTGCCTGAGATTCCTGCAAAGGATGCTGATATCTCAATCTTACAAACCAATCAAATCCAGGACACAGTGTGTCTCATTTATAAATGCAGGACAAACTGGCAATGAATGCGAGATTGCTTTGAGATACAGGAGAGTATGTCTGGGACAGATGGACTTACAAGGAGAGATGGACTGTCCCTGGAAACAAACCCCATCCTGGAATAGCTGTGGTAGACTTTTTGGTGCCGCAGTCAAGATTTAGTCAAAGATCGATAGGTCCCAGAGATCTATGAGGTGTGTGTGTGTGTCTTTCTCCACATCTCTCCCTTGTCCTCTTCGCCAGAACTGTACTGCACTGTACTGCAGGCCTTGTCTGACCCCCCTTGGTGCTGTGCTGTGTGTGTATACTGCCTCTGTGTCTGTATGTCCTGTGCTGTCTGTGCTGTGTGTGTGTGTGTGTTTGTATAAAGGTGATGTAGAGCTATGCTCTGTAAAGATAAT
The DNA here is from genome assembly GCA_030347295.1 of Setipinna tenuifilis. Classification (NCBI taxonomy): domain Eukaryota; kingdom Metazoa; phylum Chordata; class Actinopteri; order Clupeiformes; family Engraulidae; genus Setipinna; species Setipinna tenuifilis. The sequence continues at coordinate 24,077,965 of CM059288.1, read as the reverse complement.
ATAGAGTTGTGTTTTTTGTTAGGGGCTTCTTTTTCACTTGCTGTGTTAGCATATTGCGTGTTTACTTCTGGGTTTTGATTTGGACTTGGTATGTTTGTATTATATCAGCGTCTCTGCATAAATATGTGTTACAGGGATGTGTGTACCAGCTCAAGTTTCTTTCTGTGTGCGTGTGTGTGTGTGCGTGTGCGTGCGTGTGTGTGAGAGAGAGAGAGCAAGAGAGAGAGCAAGACCAAAAACACTGTCATAGATCATTATGCAAATGTTTATGTATGTATATGATTACAGCCGTATGTATGCTCATGTAGGTTTACACATACTATAAAAGTACATGTGTACCAGCACGTGTGTGTGTGTGTATGTCTGTGTGTGTGTATGTGTATGTGTGTGTGTGTGTGTGTGTCGAGTGGTCCATCCATCTTTGTACCCCTCTGGCCTACTGTTCAGACAGGAACCAAGTGTGATGTGCAGCGGCTGAATCTCACACATCTGCCTTGAGCACTCTGCAACACACTTTAGAGACAAGGCAACCACACACACACACACACACACACATACACACACAAAGACACAAACACACACACACACACACACACAAGTCAGTGCTGGAGGAGATGTCCTAAAATGACACTCGAAAAACACATATACATGGCTTTGAGACAGTTGTCTCCATCATGTGGACAGTGAGTCTGTATGTGTATGAATATATGTGTGCATGCGTGTCAAAGTTTGGTATCTAATCACATCACAACAGTATGCAAGCATACAATGTCAATGTTTATCTCACAGTCTGGATGTTTTCTCTTGCACAGGTACACATGCACACGTATGCACACACTCATTTTCTTTCTTGCGTGTATGTGTACACACACATATACACACAAACACACCACACACACACATGTACACATACACACAATGCTCTCCCAATCCTGGTAGGCTTTTGGCATACTTGGGAAACATGTAACACAATTCCGAGTGGACACAATTCAGCAATCTAGAGCTAATTCAGTCCTTCATATTTTTCCTATACTGGCAAACAGTAAAAGGTTTCACTTCTCATAACTCCCCTGTGCACACATACTGCAGTGTTCAGCACAGTACACTATCTATCACTGACCCTGGGTCAGTCACCACTGCAGTGTTCAGCACGGTACACTATCTATCACTGACTCTGGGTCAGTCACCCCTACAGTGTGCGATAGGTGCACTAGTCCCCCTTTCCTCACAGTGTCAGGAAGGTCACAGGCCTATGTAAGCCATTTGCATCGACATGGGCTTCTTATCCCCCTCGAGGGTGTGTGTGTTTTTGTGTTTTTGTGTGTACATGCATGTTTGTGTGTGTAGATATGTGTGCTGATGTTTGTAGAATAATTGATGTGTTTGTGCATTGGTGTGTTTGTATCTATTTTTGTGTGTGTGTCTGTGTACATGTATCAGTGCGTGTCCACTGGTTCCGTCGGCTGCGTCGCGGCTGTGACGCCTCCTTTCATTTGGACGTGACGCATTTGGACGTGGGCGTAACCGATGCCCCCTCCAAATTTAAAGTTTTTCTATTCTCTACACTATTCCTTCAAAAGTAAAGAGGTAAAGCTTTTATGAAGGCTTATTAAGAACCATGACTTCGAGAACACGTACTTGGTGTGTGTTTGTGGCTAGCCAATGGTAACGGTACATAGCAACCATGGCAACCGTTCCTTCTGGTCTTCCTTGATTGGTCAATCACAGCGCGTCCGACGGATTAATTTGCATAAAGTTCAGCAGAGCTCAACTCAGCTCAGCGACGGAGCTGGTCAAACAGACGCGCTGCCTTCCCGAGATCCTTTGCGAACGCGACAGTAACGGTTTGATGGACTTCATTGACAATGCATTGAAGGCTTTTGACGCGTCACGTCCAACGCAGCCAGTGGACACGCAGTGTATGTGTGTTGTTGTGGGCAATGAGGCTGCAGCCAAAAAGCTATAGATAGTCAATGCGGCTCTTTGCAGTGGGGTCGTGTTGTTTAACATGGGGTTATCTGACCAGAGCTGGACACAGGCTTATTGACTGGACATGAACACTCACCAGTACTCTACATCTTTATGACTAGGGTAGAAAAGGATTTGCGCAGGTGTGTTTTTGTTTTATTGAGGGAGAGAGTGTGTGTGTGTGTGGGTGCGTGGGTGTGAGACAGAGAGAGAGAGAGAGATTGTGTGTGTGTAACCATGTGTGTATTTTGATTTCTATTTTTGTGCGGTGTCTATTTTAGTACAATACAGGCTTTTCTTAAAGAGTGCTGTGGTAGGCTGAGACTCTCAGCAGAGGCCCTATGTGGTTGGAGTGACAAAGAAAGAGCAGGGAAAAACATCATCCTCAAATCTCACCACTGTTGACATGTCACCAGAAAAGCAAAGGTGGCCTTGTTGTTTGCATCACCATGGCAATGACAACGTTGAACGCTTAAAACGAGGGGGTGGTGAATACCCAATTCTGCCATGTTAATGAGCACTACTCATGCCAACCACAGAACCAAAAGAAGGCTGTTTTTTTTTTTTCATTTTTTCCTTTCCCCCTTTTTTGTTTATTTTTTCTCTCTCTTTTCCTCTTTCTCGGCTGGCTTCCCTTCTGTGTCGGTAATGGAGCTTAATTTCCTCCATCTTTCTCCAGCAGCCCTTGCACACACTGGCCACAGGAAGTGCAGATTATCGGATTATCACACAATAAGGCAAGAAAAGATTTCATTTGCTCCATGCGCCGTAGCGGCGTCTGTTTGCCTTTTTCGGCTGTTATGTGTGTAGCCGGCGGGCTGTTTGGACAGTGCAGCAGCGGCGTGCAGAGCACCAGGGGCCCAGGGCTGCTTAGACAGCCAGCCCACCGAGTCATGATGGGAGGAAGGAAGTAAAGGGGTAGTGGAGGGTGGGGGTGGGGGCTCTTTGATAAATACCCACTATGATGGCTTATTCAAGAACTGCACTGGAACTGTACTCAGCACAGCTCTCTCTCTCTCTCTCTCTCTCTCTCTCTCTCTCTCTCTCTCTCTCTCTCTCTGTAGGTGTGTGTGTTTGTGCGTGTGTGTGTGTGTGTGTGTGTGTGTGTGTGTGTGTGTGTGTGTGTGTGTGTGTGAAAACACAGCTGTGTATGTGTGTGTGTAGAAACACAGCTGTGTATGTGAGGTGATAGATGATCTTCCCCTTTTCCATCTCTGTTTCCTCTGTGAAGAGAGATATAGATGAGCCAGGCTTTTGGGAGAGAGATATAAATATAGAGGAGTGGGAGCAGAGGAAGAGAGAGATTGAGATTGAGGGACAGGGATGAGGATAGAACATTTGATAGATGTTGAGAGAGAAAGAGAGAGAGAGAATAAAGAGAGGTATAGAGAAGTAGAGAAAGAAAAAGGGAGAGGTTAGAGTGTGTAGGATGAGTGTAAAGTGAGTGTGCTGGCTAGTAAGGAGAGTAGAGAGGAAGAGGGATGGCATGGCTAACAGGACAGGACACACAGAGACAGTTAGAGGTGAACAGCAGGAGATTACTGGCAAAGGCATCCAAACAGCTGAGAGAGAGAGAGAGAGAGAGAGAGAGAAGAGATGGAGACACAAAGATAGACAGAAGTAAGAGGAGAGAGATAGCAGGAGAGTTTGAAAAGACAAAAATGAGCGAGAAAGATGGAGAGAGAGAGAGACTGGAAAGAGGGAGAGAGGAGAAAGTGCGGAAGAGGGTTCACTACGATGCACTATGCTCTTGGCAGCTGAAGGCACATCAGCACTAATGGGCTTTTGACCCCCTGCGGGGAGGCAGGTCGAGTGGTCATTCATCACCACTGTGGCACCATGTCATCACACTCACATACCCCCAAACACACCACACACACACACACACACACACACACACACACACACACACACAAACGGATGCACAGGGGCACACGCAGACAGACTCGCAGTCTCCCTCACTCTCACACGAACACATGCACGATCAGCCATACACCCACACACATGTACATAGACAAGTACACACACACACACACAGTGGCCCACTGGGGATACTAATCTGGCCCTCCATTTGTCCTTTCAGCCTCCTCACCAGATCCATCACTGACCTCCTTCCTCTCTAACACACACACACACACACACACACACACCCCACAGCTTCTTGGACACAGATCAAGCATAGTCCTTAATTAAAAGCCTTTTTCAGTGGTCTTTACTTAAGTTCCATTTTATTTAGGACAATGCTTTACAGTGTAATGCTTGTTCTGTCCTATGAAGTTCCTGAACTCTCTGTAGTGCTTGTTTTCCTGGACTTATACTATGAGGCTCATGAACTGTGTAGTTCTTGAATTCTTAGGGGTTGTTGTCTGCATGTGGAGCTGTCCTGTAATTCAGCACTGTGCCTTATCAACACACCGTGGGAGCAAAACATTCTGCTGCCTCTCTCTGCCTTATCAGTACATGCCGTTGGAGCCACAGCACAGCGTATGTGTGTGTGTGTGTGTGTGTGTGTGTGTGTGTGTGTGTGGAAGTGTGTGTGTGGAAGTGTATGTGTATGTCTAATGATAGGTGCCATGGTTTGTAGTGTGTAGTGTGTATGTGTGAATGCATGTGTGTGCGATTAGTGTGTATATGCTGTATTTTATTTTTATTTTATCTAACCGGTATTTAACCAGAAATGGTCCCATTAATTTACAGTAACTCTTCTTCCAGGCAGTCCTGGCCAAGAGTGGCTGCAAAGGTTACAGGTACACTAAAGACATGGACATACAACCAAGTATGCTAAAGCCAATGGAACATACAACCACAAGGATAAGTCATATTTGTTTGTGTAGTGTGAATATGTGTGTGTTTTAGGGGAGGGTGGGAGTAGTGTGCATATGCGTGTGTGTGTGTGTGTGTGTGTGTGTGTGTGTGTGTGTGTGTGTGTGTGTGTATGCATAATGACATGTGCCATGGTTTGTAGTGTGTACTGTATTATGTATTGTGTGTGTGTAGTGTGTATGTGTGTGCTTTGGGGCAGGGTGGGAGTAGTGTGCATACTGTATGTGTGTGTGTGACCCTGTATTTGACCGTGCTGACGTAGAGCTAAAGGTAGCAGTGGCCAGCCTTAGACAGCACTTCTGCTCTAATGATGGTCCATAGCTCCACAGGGTTTAAAGTCATCACTTTGCTCTACATCCCTCTCCTTCTCCCTCTTTCTTTTTCTCTTTTCTACATCTCTTCTCTCCATTTCACCCTCCTTGTCACTTTAATATTCTTTTTCTCTCTCTCTCTCTCTTTTCTCTCTCCCCCTCTCACTTGCCATTTCTTGTCTACCTCTTTTCTCTCTACCTCTCTACCTTCATCTGCTTTGTGACTTCCATCCTCTCTCTCTCTCTCCCCCTCTTTTCTCACTCTTTCTCCCTCTCTCCCACCTTTTTTCTTATTTTTCAAACTCTAATCTTCTTCCTCCCCATCTCTCTATTTTCTTTTTCTCTGCTCTTCCCACTCCCATCCACCCCTCTCCTTTCTGTCTCTGTTTCTCTCTCACTCACCTGCTTTTGTCTCCTCATCACCATCAGTAGGATGGTTGTGGGAGGAGCCAACAAGTTTCCAGTGAAGGGACCTCATTTGTCTTTCATTAACGAGCCGTCAAGTTGGCCCTAACGAGCTGTAATCGTCCCTGCGCCTCCACCGGGATCAATGGCTCTGCCCGTCCTCCTCTGTCACACACACATACACACACACACACACACACACATTTGCATGTAGGACACAATCTGCCTACTAAACAAGGACCTTCGGCAAGCTCCTCATCTGCCTTCCGTGTGTGTGTGTGCGTGTGTGTGTGTGTGTGTGTACACTGTTGCTGGCACCACAGGCATTCACAGTTTGAGCACGGTGCATATCACAGAGTTTGGTTATCTATGTAGGTCAGCTTAATGTTTCAGAGAAAACACACTTTTTTCCCCAACTTTGCTGTCTGTCTGTTCCTGTTTGGAATACAACCTGTACAGTTACAACGTTACTAAATTAGAAGTAATTTCTATTCCAGGATGCTAGTGGACATGTTGTTTGTGTTTGATGTTTGTGTTTATGTTCAATTAGCAATTCTTAGCAGATGTCTTTGTCCTTTAAATGAAGGTTTAGGTAAAACATGCAGAAGAGGAGGCTAAACCCTCCCTTCAGGGATCTTTGAAAAACTTAACACAATATTTTGGGTATTGGGTTGTTATTTCAGTTCACTGAGTTCAGGCTGCATACGAAGACATTTTTTACAGCCAACTAACACAGTAGAAAGGCATGAGGAGAGATTAGCTGAATGTCATTAAAAGTGTTTTCTGTTTACAAGATACTTAAAATCACCAGTGGCAACTTTTAATATATTCGTGGGCTTTTTCCTTGAGGCACTGTGGCAATGCGGTCATTTCATAGTTATTCAGTGCAGTGGATTTAGTGTGTGTGTGTGTGTGTGTGTGTGTGGTGTTGTATTGTGTGTGTGTAATATATATAATATTAGCACTGTCACTGTTTAATGTATCTTCCTCGTTAGCACGGACATTTTTCCACCCATGACTGCACACACCATCTCTTCATCCAGGGCCCATAAATCTCCAGTGGCAGCCGAGCAGTTTAGGGCAGCACAAAAACACTGGCAAAGGGTTAAGGGGGGGGGGGGTGGTAGGAAATGGAGATAAATTAAGCCTAACTTCATGTTACGCTGAGGACGGGATCTGAACCGCAGTGTTGACTTTTCCACAGGGAGAGACTAAAGGGCAGTGTAGCCAGCCACACCGCTACGCTACATGATAGCATTTTTTGCTAGAAGTTGGGTTAGTGTCCAGTGTGTTTGCAACACTGTGGGCCCTATTTTGCCGCGGCGCATTGTGCATTCGTGGCATGCGCATGCTGTCATTGCTATTCTGTGCCAGCGCAACGTTCATTTTTTCAGGCAAAAAATCACGTTGTCTGGATAGCAGATGACATTGCGCCGTGACGGGCGGGTCAGCGAAAAGAAGAGGTGTGGTCTGGCGCAAAGCGCACCAGATGCTATTATGAGGACGTATAAACCATTTGCGCTTTTGATTAATGAAAAGGTGCTTTTTCGTCACTGGCGCATTGTTGAAAAGCTATTTTAGAGGCGCACAACGCTTTGAACCCCGATGTACCTGCTGCTGCGCCAGAGAGGCGAGCTGAACTGACAGAAAAGTTGCAACATGTATAGGCTGTATAGCTATGTATTTGTATGTTTTAGTAAGCAATCATGCACAAATAATGAGAATATAGCAATGTTGTGCAATGTTCTGCAGTTTATTTACAATTTCTTTTGTCGTTTTAAATAAACAGCGATTGCAATGTTCTGCAGTTTATTTACGATTTCTTTTGTCGTTTTAAATAAACAGCGTGGCAAGTTGTAAGAAATAATATGGACAAATCATCAAAAAGAAAACTAGTGGACTAATGGTTTGATGGACCTATACCTTCCGTTTATTTCTGATGTTTCCTTTGAGTTTAAGGCTTTGTTTCCCGTCTTCTAACGCTATTGTACCGCTTTCGGCGCACAGCGCGTTGAACCCTGATGTACCTGCTGCTGCCCCAGAGAGGCGAGCTGAACTGGCAGAAAAGTTGCAACGTGTATAGCCTGTATAGCCATGTATTTTTATGTTTTAATAAGCAAACAGGCACAAATAATAAGAGTATAGTAATGTTTTGCAGTTTATAGCAATGTTCTGCAGTTTCTTTTGTCTTTTAAACAAACAGCGATTGCAATGCTCTGCAGTTTATTTAATAAACAGCGTGGCAAGTTGTAAGAAATGAAATGGACTAATCATCAAAAAGAAAACTAGTGGACTAATGGTTTGATGGACCTCCACCTTTTATTTTTGATGTTTCCTTTGAGTTTAAAGCTTTTGTTTCACGTCTTCTAACGTTGCCGCTTTGGGCACTGTTCGAATGTTCTCTTCTTGCCAAAGGAGGACACAATTATTGAAGATATTTCCTCCCATACCTCTATGACCCGCGTGGTTTGGGGGGGGGGTTCTTTCCATCCCCGAATATTAACTACTCACACGCTTTTACTTCACGCGCGAGCAGATCGGTCTCCTCCACCGAAAAGCTCCTCCCGTCCTGTTCTGTCATTCTGTCCTACATTGTCAGAAAATCCTACGGTAGGATGTCTCGACAGACATAATCTGTCAGATTGTCCTACATTGTCAAAGCATCCTACGGTAGGAGGAATGACACTATCAGACACGTCTTTACCATAACATGTTTTAGGATAGGCTACCTACCCAACATTTAAGGATAATGTAGACTTCCGAGTATTATTTTAGCCAACACACGAATGCAGGACGTCATGAAAATTCAAGTTTACCAGCAATTTAGTCTACGTGATACGCAGGTAGTATACCCACCACGCCACCAGTTTGGCGTTTTCTATACACACCTAAATAAATGAAAAGTTGAAAAGTTAAACTGTTTAGGGAAGATATTTTTTGTATTTCAAGACTCGCTCACTTTTTAAAATCAGAATTATATTACATTGTGTGGTTAATATTGAATTTACGTCATTAATCTACCCCGCCTGCTCTTTTAGTAACAGCTGATGTAGGACAAAATGATGTTTAAATGGCGGGAAATGGAGTATCGTGATCTGCTCATGCGCGCGCATGTGCCGTGGGTGTTTGTAGGATAAAATGATATGTAGGATAGAATGATAGAACACCGGGTAAATCCGCCATCGTAATAGCAACAGGCTATGGACAATGCGCCCGCTGGCTCTTAAAGGGAATGAGAGTATAAATCCTCATTGGTTAATTGTATGTTACGCCCAAAACACACCCATGACTAATGAAGTAACTTAACCCAACCCTTTTGAACGATGCGCCTGGCGCAATGTTCGCTTTTTCCGCCGTGAAAATACCAAATTGTGTCGGGAACGCCCCCAAAGCAACTTGCGCGACAGACTTTAGACAATGCGCTTATGATCGTGAAAATAGAGCCCTGTGTGTTGGTATGTGAAGCACTAGATGTATTAGAGTGAAAGTGTATGTGGGTGTGTCTCTGAGTGGTTATCAATGCGTGCCTATTTTAGTCTGCTTTAGAAGTGGCTTCAGTGTCCAGTGTGTGTATGTGTTTGAGTCAGGTGTGGTCAAGGTTTGAATAAATTGAATGAATTCCATTTTAGCTCTGAGGGAGGAATGTTATTTCAAGCATTTTTGGAACTTTCAGAAAAAAAAAACAATACAAGTAATTGTATAAAGCCAAGCCTGGAAAAAAATTGTATTCAGTAATTAGGCTCAACCTGTGCACATTAATTGTATTTGTGTAATCTGCAGAAGGTTACGGAAATATGATCAATGGCTCTTTGAAAATCTGAAAATTGGTTGAAAATGGTCAATTGGAAGCACTGAGGTGTTGTCAATGAAATGGGAGGGAAGCCTGCTGCAGCTCCTGCGCCAGATTAGTAGAGGATCAGTTTCAGCTTTGCAGCTTGTGTGTATGTGTGTATAATATGTTTGGGGTGGGTGTGTAGGGTGTGTGTGGGTGTGTGTGGGTGTGTGAGAGTGTCTTTTAAGTGTGTGTGTGTGTGTGTGTGTGTGTGTGTGTATGTGCATGTGCATGTGTGTGTGTGTGTGTGTGTGTGTGTATGTGCGTGTGTGTGTGTGCGTGCGCAAGATGTGTTTTTGTGTGTGGAAGATCAGTGCCAGCTTTAATCTGCAGTTGTGTGAGTGCTGTCATACCCTTTCATCCTTTAAGCTGGTCTATGGCAGTGCACGTGTGTGTTATTTTTGTGTGTGAGATGTGTCTATGTCTGTCTATTATTTGTGTGGGTGTACGTGTGTGTGTGTGCGTGCATGCATGCGTGCATGCGTGTGTGTGTGCTGTTGTTTGTGTTGTGTGTGCACTCTCTGAGCATGCACTGTTGACCTTGCTGCTTGCGCTGGTTATATACAAGGGTGTTGGTATAGCTGCAAATGTAGTAGAGTAAATTTTAGAGCAGTGTTGCTTGTGTGTGGAGGAGAGACATTGGTAAGCAGCTTTAAGAGTGATGGCCGTCCCCTGCTGATCTAAGTGGCCATCAACAGCACTCCAGCCAGGCCACATCTTGCGCTCTCACACTCACTCTAATACACTTGCTGCTTCACCCATACACACACACACACACACACACACACACACACACACACACACACACATA
>CM059288.1:24035315-24062815 GCA_030347295.1 Setipinna tenuifilis | reverse complement strand
GTAAACTAAATTTGACAAACTATGCAGTTACTGGCTTTTGTCTTTGTAAGGCAAAGCTGCCTCTTGTAAAACTGCCACGTCATTTCTCCACTACCACCCTCACCCCCCACCGTCATCCACCTGAGCCCCTGCCCCCAGAGAGACTGAAGGTGAGCCTGGTTGGCCGTCATGGGGAAGCACTATGCCCTGAGGCCAGTCTGCCAGCGCTCTCGGCCAACAATCTGCCCAGGTTACTGATTCCAGCCCAGATTTGAGAATGCTGACATCTGGAGAGGAAGTCTGGTATCCGGGGGAGGGAGCATATGATTGGCAGCGGTAGGGAGGGGAGGAGGTGTGTGTGTGTAAGACAGATCAATCTGTAACAGATGTGACCAGAGGTTAAGTGTGTGCAACAGGTCAGCAAGGGTGATGGCATTACCAATTACTGTAATCTGCATGGACAGATGGGGTCCCAGACATGCAAGCATACACACACACACACACACACACTCACAAGCATATATATACACACACACACACACACACACACACATATGTACAAGCATATATACACACACACACACAGATATTCTGTGTCTTCTTTTTATACTGACGTACTCTTAAGGCAAAATTGGGCTCTCTAAAATGTTTACTGACCTACCAGCAAGTGACCTGGATATCATTAGTATTATTTTTGTTCAACTTTTAACACATGGCCATAGGTGGAAAATTTCAGATTACCTGGCACACACACACACACACGCACACACACACACACACACACACACACACACACACACACACACACACACACACACACACACACACATACAAACAGTTGAGTGAACCTTACTGTTCCTCTGCTACTGAACCATCAGTATAGGGATGAAAGAGCAGGAGCTTTAGCTTTCTACACAGCTTTTTAAAGATAGCCACACACATACACACACACATACACACACACACACGCGCGCACATACACACACACACACACCCTTTTTTCGCCCATCTCCCTGTTCCCTCTCCGTATCCCTCCCTCACCTCCCTTCTGTCTTCTTTTTCTCTCTCATTTAATCTATTTCTTTTTCCAGCTATTTTTTTCTCTCCATTACTTTACTCTTTCCACCTCTCTTCTCATTTTCTCTTCTTCTCCTATCCCTTCTCTTTTCGTCATCTCTCTCCCTCTTTTTTCGCTCCCTCTGTCTCTCTTCATCTCACTGTCTCTGTATCTCCTTCAATCTCCCTGACTCTCCCATTCTCTCTATGTCTTTCTCTGTGCTTCTCTCTCCCTCCCTCTCTCTCTCTCTCTCAGTCTTTATTTCTCTCTACCCCCCCCCCCCCCCACCACCACCACCACCACCACCACCACTCTCTCAATGCTCGTCTAAGAGCTCCCGGGGGCACACAGGTAATTATACAGCAGCGCAGCCAAAAAGCCTCACCCTCCCTCCCTCTCATCACATCACATTCTTCATGGAGAAACTTGCCTCCAAACCACTTTATTCTGCTGAGAAGGACAAACACACATACACGCACGCACACACACACACACACACACACACACACACACACACTGCATGTACACATGCACATGCAGGCATACTCACACAGGCACACACTTATATACACACCCACACAAGGCAGTGCACAGTGTACACAGACACCATAAACACAAACTACATGGACATGTGTAGTCGTTTTAACACAAACACACACTCACATTGCCACACACTTGTCCACACATGCACATATGTGAGCACACACACACACACACACACACACACACATACACACACACACACACACAAATGGGCTCTGGGACATTAAAGCATCTCTATCTGTGTAATATCCTAGATTAGATAAAAGGCAGTGGGGCAAGGGGGAGAGAAAACTGCTTATGAGGAACAGGATGTGATGCGAGATGCTGTCTCTGTAGAAGTGGGACGCCATGAAGAACACACAGTGTACTGGAAGCATATGGCCCCTTATACATGTCATAGCATACATAAAGGCAGGCTGATAGAGCTGCCAGACAGAGCAGAGGGAGATGCTGGAGAAGAATAAGAAGAATTCCCTAGTAATTCCATAGCAACACACTGGATTGAATAAGGTTTTCCTGTCAGAGAAACATTAGAAACATAAGTAACACACGAAGTCACAACATACACTACGTTTCTTTATTAGTATCCATGTGGAGCTGTGCGTGTGTGTGGTCTTTATGTAGAGTTCTATGTGTATGTATGTGTGTCTCTGTCTCTCTTTTTCTTTTTATTCCTGTCTCTGGGCCATTAAAGATGCCCCCCCCCCACACACACACCCCAGGCTCTGAGCATTTTTCCTCTTTCACTGTCTCCACTACTCTCCTCCCTTTCTGGAGCTTTCTAACCTGTCATTTTTTTCTTCTTTTTTTGGTCTTGTCATTGGCTCATTTATTTACTCTTTTAACACTTCTCCCAGCATATCCCAATTTAACACACACACACAGAAACACCTAGGCATGCACAAGAATTCACGTGCACACACATTCACACATACATACACACACATTGCACAGGTACATGCGGGCGCATGCACACACACACACACACACACACACACACACACACACACACACACAGGTACACTCTTACACACACAGCTCTTGTAAGTCAGTCTCAATTCTGAATGCAGTTGATTCTAACCCCTGGCACAAATGAGGGCAGAGACATCGCTACCATCATCCATGCTTGCTTTTTTAGAGCTACCCCGCCACAGCATCTGGACAGATTCATTTAAAACACAATTAGCCGACAAAATGAAGAGTGGCATTTACCGTGTCGGTTTTATCACATCATCCCCTTATGGCTCCCACCTCCTACGCAGCGTAGGCCACAGACGTCCCCTGCAGCTTAGATGCAGCAGCATCAGCTGTTGTGCTGGGAGCTGTTAACAGGTGTTGGGAGGGTCATTAGGATTCACGTTGTTTTAACCCTTTAATGCATAAGCTATCGGAACCCCCACTAATGCATAACATGGGTCTAAAAAGACCCGCATTCATTTCCAATGTAATTCCAACCATTGATGTGATATTTTCTCTCATAACTTTTAAAACCAATACAATTAATCCCATAATACTTATAAAGGTAATTTTGTAGGTAGTATTTAATGCAAAGAACATATTTTATATTTCTTAACATTTTTCATTTTATAAATAAACATGGATTTGGAATTTCTACTCTAATTTCCAGACATGGGTCTAAAAAGACCCGCATTCGTTTCTAAAGTCAATTGTCAGCCAAATTGTTTTTTTTTTCCTGTTGCAACTTCCATAATAAATATATTTCATCCAGGAAATATGTTCTTGTTATGGTAAGTCCTTGAACTCTTTTCCTGCAATGCTCTGAATGATATCCGATACTGCACTATACTTACTGATGTACCTTATTGCTCGCTATTCACATGTTCACAGTCTTATATTAAGACACTGTATTGCTTTATACTTTTAAGTGATTTAAATATCATAAGTCAGATATGAAATAATTGTCATTTAAATAGGCCTAATTAAAAACATTTTGTTCAAATAACTGCTACCAAGAACTGATACTTTTTGATCCATGTGTTTAAATAATGTACAGTATGTCACAAAAGTGAGTACACCCCTAACATTTTTGTACTTTTTTAATTATATGTTTCCATGGGAGAAGTCTAAAGATATAATAATTTTCTACAACGTAAAGTAGGCAGTGTACAGCTTATATAACAGTGCAAATTTGCTGTTCCCTCAAAATAACTCGATACACAACCATTAATGTCTAAACCACTGGCAACAAAAGTGAGTACACCCCTAAGTGAAAATGTCCAAATTGTGCCCAAAGTGTCAATATTTTGTGTGGCCACCATTATTTTCCAGCATTGCCTTAACTCTCTTAGGCATGGAGTTCACAAGCATCAGAAGTTGTCACTGGAATCCTCTTCCACTCCTACATGATGACATCACAGAGCTGACCTTGAGCTTGAGACCTTGAGCTCCACCTTCCATTTGAGGATGCCCCACAGATGCTGAATTGGGGTCAGGTCTGGGGACATACTAGGCCAGTCCATCACCTTCACCCTCACCCAAGGCGTGGTCATCTTGGAGGTGTGCTTGGGGTCGTTACCATGTTGAAATACAGCCATGCAGACTAGTTTGATGCAGTGGGCAGCGTATGGTCTGCGCACTGACAACCTTCAACCTCTGCAGCAATGCTGGCAGCACTCCTACACTTATTTTGAAGACACAGCCTCTGGATATAATGCTGAGCACATGCACTCAACTTCTTTGGTCGACCATGGGGAGGCTTGTTCTTAGTAGAGTCTGTCCTCTTGAAGCGCTGTATGGTCTTGGCCACTGTGCTGCAGCTCAGTTTCAGGGTGTTGGCAATCTTCTTATAACCTAGGCCATCTTCATGTAAAGCAACAATTTTCTGAGAGTTTCCATGAGGTGCCATGTTGAACTTCCAATGACCAGTATGAGAGAGTGTGAGAGTGATAACACCAAATTTAACACAACTTCTACCCATTTACACCTGAGACCTTGTAACACTAATGGATCACATGACACCAGGGAGGACAAATAGCTAATTGGGCACAATTTGGACATTTTCACATAGGAGTGTACTCACTTTTGTTGACAGTGGTTTAGACATTAATGGTTATGTGTTGAATTATTTTGAGGGAACAGCAAATTTGCACTGTTACGTAAGCTGTACACTGCCTACTTTACGTTGTAGAAAAGTATTATATCTTTAGACTTCTCCCATGGAAAGATATAATTAAAAAAGTACAAAAATGTTAGGGGTGTACTCACTTTTGTGACATACTGTATATTATGTAAAATGACTTCTATTTCAAAGAGTAACCATAGAGTATTGAAATTAAGTATTGGTCCTGGAAATAAATAATCCATAAATGATGAAACAAGATGCATTATTGAATGAGGATTAAAAAAAAATTCACATTGGTAAGAAAAACTAAGCCTGTGGTGAAATTGCATAGAAAATGAATACGGGTCTATTTAGACCCATGTGTCTAAATAATGTATAATTATGTAAAATGACTTCTATTTCAAATAGTAACCTGAAAGTATTTAAATTAAGTTTTGGTCCTGGAAATAAATACTCCATAAGTGATAAAAACATGCATTATTGAAAGAAGAATCAAAATCATTTTACAATATAGCTAAGAAAAACTAAGCCTTTGGTGAAATTGCATAGAAAATGAATACGGGTCTATTTAGACCCATGTTATGTGTTAAAGGGGTAGTAACAAAAAAAGTATTTTTACGTAAAAAGCAATGATACCAAAAATGAGGTGATGCTTTCTAAGGGACATAAACAAGTTAATTGAGGAATTCATGGAGCGCCGAGTAAAAAAAAATTATTATGACAAAGATATCAAAAATTAAAACTCTGCCGGGTCTATTTAGACCCATCTTATGCATTAAAGGGTTAATTACACCGGTTGATGTGTCCCATGCTCTGCACTGCCACAGCCACTGGTACTGCTGCTGCTAGTGTTGCTGCTGCTGACCCTGGTGGCTCTGAGGCCCCTGACGGCAGTTTCCAAGGCAACAACAGGACCATGCTGTGCTAAGTTTTCCAGTATGCACACTGAGGTATTAATATACAGACACATTAAAAAAACCTGTACAAATACACACACACACACGCGTAGGTATACACACATACATGTGTGGACACACACACACACACACACACATTGCAACAAAACCTAGGACCTTCCACCTGCCCACCTGAGATCTGTGACCTGGCTCAGCCTCTGTGAGATTATTATGACAGGTACCAGATATAGGGGTAACACTAGACAGGTTGCAGCTGTCTGTTTGGTTTAGTGAGTCCTTGCATCACTTCTGACCTGGCACCTCAGCTTATTTCCACTCATTCATTCATTCCACTCTTTTTCAGTTGTACATTTTCTCTACAGCATTAGTCACAGTTAGTAACAGTGATATGATTCGTGTTTATGTGACTGCTTATTTTATAATCAGCAGTGAGTCAGTGGGATAGTCACTTTACTCTTTAAACTCGTACTAGTGCAACACACACACACTCACAAATACACACACACGCAGGCATTACACAAGTGCTGGTTCGTCAAAGGGTGTGTAGTGTGAGTAAGCAGATCCATATGCAAACAGAGAACACTTGCTGATGTTACAGCACACTGAGCCTTTTGATTTGCATTTAAGGTGGAAGTGTCCACCTCATCAGAAGACTGCTTAAACAGTTGTTGTTTGAAAGGAAACATTTTGTCACACATTTCTACTCTGAAGTGTGGTTTTCAAAGCCTCATTTGACTCCTGGTGATAAGACTTCTCTTTGTGGGGAGTCATAGTGCTGTATAAATTCTCAAAAACATTGCCAAATTATGGGCACTGGACTTTAATCACAGGGACGAAGGTCAAGGCTTAGTGCTGAAACGTGGTTTGATGGAAACAGCAAAAGGAAATTTTGAACATATCCATGGAGATTTACACTCTTCTGAGAGTTTACTTGTTGGTTTGTCTATAACAGAAATATGTTATGATGTTGTATAATGAGGCCATGTGTCTAAAACAAGTGTGTAAGTGGTCTTCACTGACAGATCTCTCCCTTTAAGCCTCACCTTTAAGTGATTCCCACTGGTTATTATGATCACACAGCACGCCACACCACATGCACACATGCACACATGAAATTCAATTTTTGCATTTAACCCATCATAGTGTGAGATGTGAGCAGGGGGGCAGCCATGACAACGGTGCCAGCAGAGCATTGTGTACCATGCTGAGGGCATCTCAGTCACAGGGGAGGATGAAGGAGAGTGCTGGTCATTTCCTTCACCCACCTGTTGGTCAGTGTAAAAATCGGACACGTCTGACTATAACAACATGCATGGTGACAGAAAACTAACCATAACCCAAATCTTCTGTCTCCTCTTTTCCTCCTCCCTTCTTTTTCTCCTCCTCTCCTATTCTCATCCTATCCTCTCTCTCCTCCCCCATGTCCATCCTCCTCTCTTCACTTCTTCCTCCTTTCCTGTTCTCCTCTTACCCCCTCTGCTCCTCCTTCTCCTCCTGTAGAGATCCGAGGCAGCCGTGGGGGGACGAAGGAGGGCCCCATGAAACAGCTGCCACTTTATGACACGCCCTACGAGCCAGCAGAGAACGGGGGGGACTCAGATCCGGAGCCCCCCCGATGCCCTCGCGAGAGCCGCTTGCCCCAGGACGATGAGAGACCACCAGAGGAGTACGACCAGCCCTGGGAGTGGAAGAAGGAGCGCATCTCCAAAGCCTTCGCAGGTACGAGACAGATGGAGAGAGAGTGATAGAGGAATAAGAGAGGGAGTTCAGGGAGGGATTAGAGAAAGAGTGTGAGTGAGAAAGTGAGTAACTTAGAAGAATAGAGGAAGACCAGCCCTGGGAGTGGAAGAAGAAGTGCATCTCCAGGGGCTTGGCAGGTACAAGACAGATGGAACGAGAGGGGAGTAGAGTAGAGTACTTTTTATCCCGAAGGAAAAAAAGGGATGAGAGAAGAAGAGCTAGTGGTGGGATGGAGAGGGGGAAGAAAGGAGTACTGCCAATTTGGATAGGGAGGAGCGCCCCTCCAAAGTCCAGGTATATGACACATCTCCAAGACCTTTGCAGGTACAAGACAGAGTAAGAAAGCAGGATGAGAGGAAGAGAGAGATAGTTTGGCCAGCCCTAGAAGTGATCTCCAGTGGCCCTCACAGGTACAAGACAGATGGAGAGAGAGGGAGATGGGAAGTGATGGAAAGAGAGAGAGTATATTGGACCAGGCCTGGGAGTGATAGAAGAAGTGCACCGTCATAGCCTTTATAGGTACACGACAGACAGAGAGAGAGTGGGATAGAGGTAAGAGAGAAAATCATGAAAAAAAAGATCAGGCATTAGGGTTTAGGGGTGGAAAAAGAAAGGGATGAGAAAGGGAGACGGAAGAATGGAGAGGTTTGGCAGGAGAAGGGGGGATGTAGATGGGAGGGGGTACATTTCAACAACCTTCACACCTATGAAAAAGATTGAAGGCAACAATCAGATGGGGAGATTGGCATCAAAAGAAAATGTGTAAACATAAAGGATTGGGACAGATGGGTGGTAAGAACAAGGCAGAGGGCTCCTAAGGGTGAGGAGTGGAAGTGATTGAGATGGAGGACAGAATCTCATTTGGTAAACTTGCCATTCTGAGCAGGAATTGAAATAATTCTGTGGGTAAAAAATGCTGTGGGTCAAGAGGACAAAAATAAGAAAATAAGTGGAGGAAGAAAAGAGGAGGAAAGAAAGAAAGAGGGGAGAGAGAAGTAAGGAGGTGGAGAATGAATGCAGTGAAGGAATGAGATAACACCAAAAGTGTAAGTAAGGAACAAAGAAGAGAAGAGTTTGAGCATATAAGCAATGGAAAGCCAATAGCTCAGCGAATGGGCAAGAAAGAGTAATACAGTGTGTATGTTTGTGTGCGTGTGTGTGCGTGTGTGCATGCGCACGCGAATGTGGGTGTGTGTGTGTGTGTGTGTGTGTGTGTGTGTGCATGCTTGTGTTTTTGCTGTGGTAGTGGATGGTGTTTGGCTCTTGGGGGTTCTCTGCTTTAATCGGATGATGTCAATCACACAATCTTTTTTTTCTTCTTTTCTTCATTAATGACTCATCCACTCTCTTCTTCTCTTCTCTCCCTGGTCCTCTTCTCTTTTCTCTTCTCTTTTTTTCCAGCACTAACAGTTTCCTCCTGTGGTTTCACTTCCTGCATCCAGAGTGTCTGTCTCTCTCCTCTTCGCAGGGCTGAAAGGGCTTTTGTCGGCTCTCTGGGGACCCAAATCTCATGTCTGTATATAAATGTGTGTGTGTGTGTGTGTGTGTATGCGTGTGTCTTCGTCTTTCTCTCTATTTCTTTGTCAAGGGATGGGATGATGTTCAGATGCTGCCCAGAAATTGAAGTGGAGGTGTGTGTGTGTGTGTGTGTGTGTGTGTGTGTGGTCAATAAATGTTGCTTTTCAAAGGCGTCCCTGCTGGGTTAGCATGGCCATAACTATTCTGGGCTGTTCCAGGGAGGATAAAACAGTACAATTTCAACATTTGACATTTAGATACTTAAAACATTCTGTAAAGGATGAGAATTGAATCCTTTTGATGAATCAACCTCATAACTAAACTCAAGTATGAGCTAAACCAAAAAAAGAATTTCAGAAGGTCTTTTTTTATTATCATTTTTTGTATCCTTTTTTCCTGTCTTTTCTTTTCTTTTTGTTGTTCTTTCCTTCCCCCCCTGGACAGCTCTCCTGTGTTATGGCTGTGCTAGCCCAGAGGGGTCAGTGGGAGGCCGAGGAGCAGACACCCCCCCCAGAAGTAAGGAGCCCCGCTCTAGGGCCCCCAAAGGTACCCCAAAACACAGGGATGCAGGGTGGCACATGACTCACCATCGGGCTTCCTGTGTTGCTCTCTTCTTCTGCCTGTCTGTCAATCTGTTTGTCTCACCCACTGTCCTGCGGCTTACTGATCAATGTGTCTTTTTGTCCATTGTGTACAATTTCCCTGTCTGTCTGTCTGTCTTTTGTTTTTCGTCTACACGCTGGACTTTATGAATTCTATTCTCCAGAATGGCGTATGGTTTGATGCCAGCACGTCTATTTGTCTCTTTGTCCCTTTCGGTCTGCCATTCAGGTGTTTGTCAGGATCTCTGTCCTTAAAGACCCTGCAGTGTTTGTGCTTCTGAAAAATGTGAACATTTACATGCCTGTCCTATGTTGGTTGCGACTGCGAGTCCACAAAAGTGGGTGATCATGATCATAAGATGATCATGAAAATAGAGCTGTAAATGTTTTTTGCCTGTGACAAATTGTTGTTGGGCGTTTTTTTTGCTGAAGTGGGCGTGTTTTCAAACGTGATTGGGCAGAAATCACTCAATCCAATCTGGCAAAACTGCAATCATCTTGCCCAATCTCCTTGGCTAACCAGGATGTTCGCCAAGCTTGCTTGCTAGCCTACATCTAATGACTGCTTTGCTCAGAATTGTCTAAAGGGTCTTCATGGATCAATTAACATGGCTATGCTGCCTATATAATGTTTAAATGTTGTAATATTGTTCCACAAATGCACAAAGTGTACTTGTGACTGCAAATGTTAGCTGGCTTGCTAGTAGTTAGCTAGTAGATAACTAACTCGGAACTGGCTGCTACCAATGAATCAAGACAAATAAATGACTCATATTTATACATGACTCAAGCAGGACATTTGTCTATATCAAGCAGGACATCTGTCAATATCAAAGCGTGTTTTGCTACAAATGCCACCCAGTCCCCAGCATCACCACACAGTCCCAAAATATTTTCAGAGACTGTAATAGGACCTCTATTAACAAGTTCATTGGCTAACTAGCTCATATTGGCAGTCTTACCTGTAAATGTTTCTTTAGATTGAAAGTAAAGTCCTTTGATGATGACAGCTGTTTCACAGCTGGAAGGCACACTTTGCATTGCACGGTGGTGTTATTCCCCTTGTCTTTTTAAAAAATAAAATAATGGTGAAATTTCCACCAGTTGCAAGTTGCTTGCATAGTACTGCCAGACAACAACGTCAATTGTCGCAGTGCGCGCACATGTCTGTATAATAGTTTGTTCTGTTTTCCCTCTATTTTCAGTTTTAAATTAAAAAACATAAAATGCTTTCAAATTGTAATCCTGCTAAATAATCCCCATTTTTACTAAACATACCTGTAATCTGAGTACATCTTCTTTCCTTGTAACTGTAGCTGAATACAGTTACTTTTTTTGTATCCTTTTACGTAACGTTGTTCCATGTATTCCGTTACTCCCCAAGCCTGGCAGTTGGGAGCCTGCGATTCATATGCTATATCTTCCTTAAATTCCACAGATTTGTAGGGTACCGGTATATCCTCATGCAAAGGGATTTCGTATTCATTTGTAGCTCTTTTGAATGTTAACGAAAGAAGATCGTATGAAGCACTACCTGCCATTGCAAATATGCCACATAAGCTTTGCCATAGCTGTTACAGTAATTAATACAGCAAATGAAAGATAAACAAACAGATACATGCAATGTTATTATAATAGTGTCATCAAACTATGTCAACTACAGGGTTAACTACTTCTGATTAAACACAGAACATAGCTTTGTATATAAAGTGTTAGCCATTAGCATCTTTTGCCCTCTCGATTTGTGTGGATCTTGGATGTTTGTAAACATGAAAACCATCTGTATTTGTTTACAAATTGACCTGTATTTATCCCCTCATTGCTCACATTTTGTTCCATGTGAGTATCAAAAGTACTGTCTTTCATAACAGAGAGCTGATTGTATCTGCACTCTCTCTCCCTCTCTCTTTCTCTCTCCCTCTCTCTGTGTTGGTGTCTCGCTCTCTGTTGACATTATGATTTAGTAGGGCTTTGATCCATCTGTTCTGCCCTTTCCCTGACTCTGAGTCTGTTTTTCTTTTTGCTCTCACATGAGCAAAACATGTTAACATTTGGAGGGGACAAACACTGCTTTGCCTCTCACTTCATCATTCAACCAAAGTGAGACGGAGAAAGAGACAGAGAGCGGGATAAGACAATAGATGATGAGAAAGAGGAAAAGAGAGGACGACAGGAAGACACATGATTGAGGTGGAAAAGAAAAAGGCAGAAAAGACAGCGGTTTGCTTTTTTTGTTATGCCTGCATGTGTGTGTGTAACTGTATGTGTGTGTGTATGTGTGTGCACAGACCCTGCCATGAACTCCATTTGTTGCAGACGTCTCTATCTTCAAAGCCAGACAGCAGAGGAAAAAAGTCAGAGACCTTCAAAGGCAGCAGTCTCAGAACCCCAGATCAGTGAGTCTGGAGACGCCCGTTGAACCACGGCCACGGCATACGTCGCCATACGTCCCTGGCCCCTGAGACTAACTGTCTGGCATTGATCAATCAGCAGAGGTCTGGCAAGGTCACAGGAGGTCAGCAAAG
Organism: Setipinna tenuifilis; assembly: GCA_030347295.1. Taxonomy (NCBI): domain Eukaryota; kingdom Metazoa; phylum Chordata; class Actinopteri; order Clupeiformes; family Engraulidae; genus Setipinna; species Setipinna tenuifilis. The sequence goes on along the minus strand of CM059288.1, from coordinate 24,050,852 downwards.
GTCGAGAAAGGTCGACATAGGCCCAGAAGGTTCATCAATAAACTCAGTAGTTCTTCTCTGGCTCTGCCTCAGAATTCTGCTGTGCAAGGACAGTCCCTTATTATTAAGAAAACGGAAGGGAGGCGTTGCAGGCGGATTGTTGCGCTGGAAACGTTTCTGGGTAGATGTTGCAGTGAATTTACATCATAGTCTTTTTCAGCATCACAAAGAACATTATGTTTTTTCTGCGTTTTCATAGAAATATGCCGTTGTTTTTCCTGCAAATGTTCTCCTCTGAGATTTCAACCCAATGATGTAAAGAAAGCCCTTCCGTCTCCCCCTTTTTGTGCACATGTACTACGTACACAAACCACTAAATTACCCAATCAACAAGCAAAACTAGCAGGAGCATAATGAAGAAATATGTGCTGGCTGCTCTCTCCAGAGGAAGATGTAATGGGCTGAAGAAGGGGAAAATGAGGGATGGAAGGGAAAAAAAAGGAAAGAAAGAAAGAAGAGGGAAGTAAAGAAGGATGGAAAGTAATGAAAGACGGATAGAAAATAATGGTGACAGCACTCTGTGGCTTACAGCCTCCATCTAAATGACTAAAGTCTGCAATTCTATACTCATAAGCACCCATTCATCTTCGTTAGATAAAACAATAGGCTGAACACTAATGCCCTGAGGCCTGTGTAGTTTTTGTTTTCGCCCCACATCACTTTACTGTGTGTGTGTGTGTGTTTCATGTGTGGGGGTTTACATGTGTGTGGTACACATTTGTGTGTTGGTGTTTTGTGGGAAGGGGTTACATTAGTGTAGTGTACATTTGTGTCTATGTGTGTGTGTTTGTGTGTGTGTGTGCGGGGGGGGGGGGGGGGGGGGGGGGGTGACTGTGCCCCTACTGATGTGGCAGTCATTAATATTCACTGTGAGATTATTGCAAGACAGATGTGCTGCACAATGCAAGTTTTAGTCTTGTTGGAGGGGAGGTTATGTGTAGCACTGCTTTCTAAAGTTAATCAGTCATCCTGTGGCATTTGCATCTCTCTCTCTCTCTCTCTCTCTCTCTCTCTCTCTTTCTCTCAAACTCTCCTTCTTTTCTCTCCTGGAGGGTGTTCAGTGCATGATGGATGAGACCTGGGCTGTGTGTGAAGATGAAGATACATTAGATTTTGACCCCTGCGAAGAGGGTGTCTGTCATATTGGATTTGATATGCACACACTCACACACATACATTCAGGAAAGTCATTGGAAACTGGAGGAGTGTTTTAGTGTATCTTGTCACAGCCAGACTGTTACCTAATCCTCCTCTCCTTAAAGTGTGTATGTGTTTGTGTGTGTGTGCGCATGTCCATGCATGTTGGTTGGGGCGATGTTTTTATGTATTAATGCTTATGCATTACACACACACACACACACTGAGGCAGTCACTGTATGTGTCTGTGAGGCAGTCACTGAGTGTACCACACAGGAAGACTGTTACTTAAAACTCTCCCTCACTGATATATCTATGACCCCACCCCATTAACTTTGCCCCCAGCCAGTGGCGGTCTGTCTCTTTTCTCTCTCTCTTTTTTCTCTTTTGCTTTCTTACCTCTCTCTCTCCTTTTTTCTATCTTGCTTTCTTCTCAATTTCAATTCAGTTCAATTCAACAATGCTTTATTGGCATGACAAATAAGACATTCATATTGCCAAAACAACAATAGAAGTATAGCGTACCCATGAAAGGTAGGTGTCTGCTGTATGTGTAGATATACATATGGGTGTACAGAACAGTATATGGCAGTACATAGAAAAGAAGGAGAAAAGAAGGATATTTGCCTTTGCTTCATATCTCTGGCAGAGAAGAGATACTTTGCTTATTTATAGCCTTGATTTAGAGCCCAATAGAAATTCATTCTGCTTTAACTGGTAGTTTGATGTCTTCAATGTTCCAGATAGTTTTCTTTTGCTTGTTTGATGTCTTTCTTGGCACAGATTGGAAAGCAGGGCTGGTCTGAGTGTGTTGTATATTAGTATTTGTTATGGAGTTAGTGAGCTTCATTACCAGCTGGCATAAGGGGCTATTTTCTGCCTTTAGTTCCTGAGTTTTTAGGGTGTGTTTTTGGGAGTTGATTTTAGGTGCATCCAGAATTTTAGTGCTCTTTTTTTGGATTCATATTGTCAATGGGTAGTGGCCTAATTCTGCCCTACATGTTTGGTGTTTTTGTTTGAGCTTTAAGTATAAATCGACAGAATTCTGTATGTAGAGCTTCTGTTGGATGCTTGTCCCATGCAGTGTAGTCATGCATGCTGAGTGGACCCCATACTTCACTTCCATAAAGCGCAATAGGCTGTATTATGCTTTTAAGTAATTTGCACTAAATTCATATTGGTATATTTATAAAAAAAATTAGATTTTAAATATACAATTTTAAATATATTTAGATTTAGATTTTAGATTTAGCTTTTCTGGCTTTTTGTTTGAGTGCATTCACAGTTTGTTGATGAGGGTGGGTAGGGTGTAAACGTGATCTGTAGCACAGTAGTTTGGAAGAAAGCCAGTTTGGTTTTTACACAGGGTATTGTGCTTGTTAAAGAAGGTGTGAATTCTCTCATTCAATGTGCTACTAAACACCTTCCCTAGGTTACTGTTCACACATATACCTCTGTTATTACTAGGGTCCAATTTGCCTCCACGTTTATGAATTCTGCATCTCAGGTGTGCTTAAGCATCTCACTCCTGATGCTGTCCAGCCCACTTGATTTATTGGGCTTCTCTCTCTCTCTCTCTCTCTCTGCCTCTTTCTCCCTCTTCCTTTCTTCTTTCTCCTTTCTCTTTTACTCCCTCCCCATCCCCTCTATTTCTCACCCCTCCTCTTTATTTCCCTCTCTCAGGGCCTGAGACCCCAGGAACCCCAGGAGCCCTGCTTGCCTTATGCTTCTTTAATGAGTCTTCAAGAGCTTAATGCCTTGCACTGCACTGCAGCTACACTGATACTGTTTAAGTAAATAATTGAATCGCTTTAAACCCAGTAATCACTGTGTGTATACAATGTGTGTGCGCGTATGTGTATGTATCTATGTTTATATTGTGTGTGTGTGTGTGTGTGTGTGTGTGTGTGTAGTGGGGGAGAGGGGTACCACCAGCTTATGTGCCACACAAACACATTTACTCCCACACACACTCACACTTACATTATGCATATATATAACACATGCATATGAACACACATAACACACATGCATGCACACACTTCACACATCACTGTCATTTGCAATCAGGCATACACTAAGGCACACACACACCCCACACAAGTACATACACCCATACATACACTCATTTAACAACACTTACCATACCACACGCACATACACACATACACACAAATACACATAGACTCATTTAACAACACTCAACATCACACATACACACACACGAACATACATACACACACACACACACACACACACAGTTACACTCCTCCTTTGATTACTCTCCTGACATGTGTCGTGCCCATCTCAGGCAGTCAAAGCACTTCGACTCACTTTATCTTTACGGACACACCTTTGTATCAGTCACTGACCTTGGCGTCCTGACACTCTATTCCACTTGCACACCCACACCCACATACACACACACACACACACACACACACATTCTCACCCCCATCTTAGGATACCAGTGGACTTTTGCAGCATGCCCACAAACTGCATGTAAGTGTGGTATTCCAAATGCAAATGATTCTAAAGGCCAAATGTCATGAAAACTGGCCAGTGAATTAGTCCCATTTTGCCATCACTGAGCACATTATTTAAACACTGCCTAGACAGGACAAAACACTTCAGCAAGGACCCATTACATTCAGACCATGGAATCTTATCCCATCTGCCAGGATATGCAGGGGCCTCTCTTCCCACACCAGCAGCCACAGGTAGAGAGGTTCTTTCTTAAGACTGTGATCTGCTGAACACCACATCAAAACATTATTGTTGCACTGTCCCAGTACTTCTATGTAAGCTTGCACTGGGTGAATCTCTCATGATGTTTATATTATCTTTATTGCTGTACATGTTCTTCTATAAGTACCAAAATACAAATACCAGTGTGTATTACATGAAACAGTGCATGTGTGGTCTTCTCTATGTGCCTGATTTTCCATAGCAAGTAAGCTGAGGCAATACCAACAGGTTATTCAACAGTAGCCTTATTGTGACAGTTGCATCATAAACAAACTCAACATATTTAATACCTCAGCCTATTGTCAGTGTTAATACCACAAATGAGTATCTTTCAGTGTCACTATGCCAACCAGCCATATTATAGAGGTTTTACAGTTGTATAGGAAACACCAAGTACCAAAAACAAGTAGGACTAGACAGGTTAAGCACTATTCACTATAAAACCAACTACAGTTATATCACCATTAAAGCGGTCACCCTATAATGATTATATCTCCACTGCTATACATTGCATCAATATATTCAATAGCAGAGACACAACGCTGCACCATGCAAATGTAAAACAAAAACTTTGAAATGCATGCCATTATATAATTTTGTTGTTGCTGCAAATACACAGCCAAATGTAACATTATTTAAAAGTGTTTAATTTAACAGAAACTAGTCTAAACAGGAATTATGCAGTTCAACACATTAAATGTGCAGTTGTAATGGTTAATTTTGGAAGGACTTTAACAAAGCAAACAAAGCATTTGATGGATTTAAGTGTGCATCATACTGCTATCAGAACATTTTGGAACTTGAAAATTTGCACCGTGTACAATTGTAAACTTTCACCTTGCAAACATAATTTTTAGCATAGTACATCACAGCGACATAATTATGACGGATGCTACATCCTCCTCATCCTCCTCCTGGTGGGCGACCTGTGTGAGAGATGGATAGATAGGAGAGGAGAGCAGTAAAGAGTTGTAAAATTATGGGGATTTTTAAAGTTGGAAACTTTCCATGGGAATTTTTGTGAATTAACAGGAATTTTGGGGAATTAACGGGAATTATGGGGAATAATAATAAAAATATTGTAGCATAATCTTGGCTAAAATAATCAAATTTATGTGAATAAAGTTGTGAACAGTATGCTCTTCCTCACTCATAGGTCACTATTTTCTGCAGAGCAATTGAGGCCACACCCCCTACATGCATTTTGCATTCCTCTATCACATGCACAATAACTTCTAAAATTTCAGAGCTAAAGCTACTTTGCTGAGCTCCCAGCAAATACAGACTACTAAGGCCACACATTTCAGCCAGAGGGCTACATACAGTCAAGTAAGTTTTGCGGATATCATGAGGTACATGATATTTTATCTATGATATTTAAGTAGAATTGTAGAAAAAAATAAATCTAGTGCTAGCTTACTGGTAAACTAGATTTGCGGTATTTAATTGAAGACGTTAGCTTATGATGCTAGCTACCGCACAATGTGCTAGTTCTAGCTTACTGGGAAATCAGATATGCTAGATGTAAGATATGACATTTCATTAAAGAAATTAGCCTATAATAGTGCTAGCTTACTGGTAAACTAGGTATGCTAAATGTAAGCTATTTTCATCATTTCATTGAAGAAGTTAGCCCATCATGGCCATCATGTGCCATCCAGTGTGCGGAAGCATTTCACAAAAAATCAGTCATGTGTTTCAATTGTCTCCTTTTTTCAAAGGATGCCTGCTGATGACAAAATAAAATGTTTATATTTACGTTGGTATATGACTCACAATAATTCCCAAAATTCCCATAATTCCCTTGCAAGTTGCCAGTTTGAAAATGGCCAATGTTTCCATGGAAACTTTCCAGAAACTTTCTGGGAATCTTCCGCCCCTTTGTAACCCTAGTAAAGAGGCATGTGAAATGTGGAATAGGGTTGTGCAATATGGACTTTAAAATTTATCAAGATATTGTCTGCTTTTTAGCACAATATTGATAACTGACGATAAAAAGTATATTGCAGTTTAACCTCCATGTTTTCAGTTGTACATCTATCACCGAGTCTGCAGAGTCTCATAAACACAATTGTTGCTCTTAAACATACCCTTAATCAAATGAGCTCACTACATTACTCAAATAAATTTTACATATAATGATTTCAACCACATTTTTTAAATGTAACATAATTTTAGCATTTATTTATACTACACAATTACAATGCAATGAAAAGTTACACAATGAAACATGTGCAAAAATGGGGAAATCAACAGCAATAGCAATGTTCAGTAGTGCAACATATCAAAAAGCTCCAAGTAATAGCCCAGGCTTTTATTTTTCCAAATAACTTGCCTTTATTTGATACAGGCGTTTAATTTTGTATCCAAACTTGTGCACACAATCATCTTTATATAGATATCATGACTAATGAATGCTCCAATACTCTGAATGTGTTGCAAAAACAAGTAAAGCGTACGCTGAGTTAGCGTTACCTCCTGTATCAATTTGATGCATTATTGCAAACATAACATTGGCTACAAGGATGGCAGATATTGCCTGAGGGTCAACATGTGCTTGGAGCACTTGAGAATAAAGCAAGTACAAAAAAACTCTCAAAATTGCACACTTTGAAGCTCCACATTGCTCTTTAAAACTTTCTGTTCCGGCAAAGGCAACAGCTGCATGTCTTTGGGACCGTGTGAAAAAACATACCTTGTTAATACATGATTTTAACATGTTAATTCTTCAATCTAAAGTCTACCTTTTAGACAGAAATATGTGAAGAAAGACATACCTTGTGTGTCAGACTCGCCCTCACGATTCACAGCCTCTGAGATAAGCAAGGGGATGGAAAAGGCAGAACAATCGAAAGGAAGCAATTCATTTGATGGATAATAGACTATTTTGACCTGGTAATTTATCTAGTTTAAGTCTACCTTTTGCCCAGAAATATGTGAAGACATCAGAAGTACCTTCAGGTTAAATTGTAATCTCATCCAGGCTTTTGCCTTTGAATTCTGCCAAATATCCCTGTTCAAGAACCAAAATGGCTTGGCTAATTTTAGCCAGTTGAAGGGTACCTGTAAACAAGCCTGTAAAACTGCTGATGGACTCTGACATCATGGCCAAGAAAATTGGCTAACTGGTCCAGTTCTGTATTATTGAGGTTAAGAACTTCAGAGAGAGTTCCGGTTTGTTTGCGCAGTTTTGTAGAAGTAAGAGACCTTGGCAAAATATCTGATGTCCGATCAGGTCAATACAGATGGCCTGGCGAAATAGGTAGCCATTTTCTTCAAGTACCCCACATTCATACCCACATCTTCCTGCAGATCTGCAGAATAGAAGAGAGCAACATTTTTGAAACCTCTCCTGTTCTACGCCGATTAGGCATCATGACTTGTGTCAAAGTAATCTTTGTCAGATATGCCCAAGTCTTTTTAGGTGGCTCTGAGGGCAGTTGCACAACTGTTCTTGTTACATGTCCAAATAGAAGTGGAGTGTCTGAACATCTTTAGTGAATGGAATCAACTGAGGAACATTCTATTTTGATTCATGCAGTGTTCTCGGTGATAGCTTTGTATACTCTGCGAAATGACACATTTTGCTGCTGTGCATTGTTTTGCATGTTTGCACCACTTTTAAGAAGCTGCAGTATTTTCACTAAACTGTGTCCAATTTTGAGTGCAAGACTTGGATGCTTGTAGGTATAGATAAAGCTAGTCACATGTTGCACTGCTTGCATAAATGAAATTGTCAGGCCTTATGTGGTCTTTGGTGGTCTTGAAGGGGGTGGTTTTTCCTCAAAAATATCCAAAGCCTTCCAAGATCTCTCATTTTTAGATGGATATATTTGTGTTTGCTGACATTATAGCCAAGCCTGTTGTATAAATGCTCACCACTCCATGATACGGACATCAGATTTAACTGCAGAGTAAACTTAATCTTGAATGATTGATTGTTCAAGACCTTCCAGAATTCTGCTTTGAATCCAGCTGATGGTGGTACAGCAGAAGCACAAAGAGCTTGCATCCATATTTTGCCAGGCTTATTTTAACACCTCAAAACTGTGGGCAAATTGTTCCAGGTGCTTTTTTGTTTAGAACCATTTGGAAAAGGCATACCCTGAGCATGCCCCAAATGCCTGCCCATTTTTATTAATCCCTTCTCACAGTATAAACAGTACTGTTTTTTTTAATTGTCGGAATTTATCCTTTTTTCACTGACACCAGGTATGGTAATTGAGTCATCAGCTACATCCGCACTGAGGGACATGCTACTGTCAGGACAAACCAGTGTCGTGTTTCCAGAAAGTCTTCAGAATGTGATGTTTCACTTTGTTCTAGTGGTTGTCTACCAAAAGAATGTGTTTTGCAATGGGATAAACCTCTGGAACACTGCAGTTTGAAAGCACTGCTGTTTCCCTTTTGTATTGGTGACCTTGAAATGATTATGTCCTGATTGAACATTTCAAAAACTCTGCTTGTGTCTGTTTCTTTAGAAGAATCCTCATTTGTAGAGGGAACATATTTTTGTTCACTCTTATCTGATGTGTCAAAAAAGCTCAGGGGAATCAAAATCCATTTGTCTGTTAATCTTTGGGGGAAAAGGTACATTTCATTTAAAATGGCCCAGGTAGTTAACTTTTTCAGTTCAATTTATATAAAATGACCCAACTACAACATGTGTCTCTTCAGTAGTGTCTTGATTACCTGTATGTTTTTGGTCCTCCTCAGCTTAGGGACATAATATTTTTCTTCTGAAGACTCCAGAATCGGATTACAAATTAACACAGTGATAAATAATAAAGTAATAAAAGTAATAAAATATAGTTATAAACAAGAAATACATTCTGAGAAGTAAATCGAAGAAAAAAATGAAATGCTTAATACTTGAGGTGGTAATTATAGTTACTTTTTACTCCTTTCACTTAAGTGGTAATGGGTATTAATTACAAGTCAGTATGTCCAAATTCACATGTAAAATGTGTAAAACCCTAATGTAAAATGTAGGGCTGACGGCAAACAATCGATTAGTCGTTGGTCGACCAAAAAAATATTAGCCGACTAAAATTCTATTGGTCGATTGGTCGGAGGGAAAAAAACGCGTCTTTTCGAAGGGCTGAAGGGCTTTTAATTTGACGAGTATGATAGAGGAAGTCGTCGTGCCAGTAATTTACTGTTGGCATTTTCTTGACGGCATACACCATGGGCCCTATTTTGCCGCGACTGCTATTCTGTGCCAGCGCAATGTTCATTTTTTCAAGCAAAAAATCACGTTGTCTAGATAGCAGATGACATTGCGCCGTGACGGGCAGTCAGCGAAAAGAAGAGGTGTGGTCTGGCGCAAAGCCCACCAGATGCTATTATGAGGACGTATAAACCATTTGCGCTTTTGATTAATAAAAAGGTGCTTTTTCGTCACTGGCGCAATAAACAGCGGTTGCAATGTTCTGCAGTTTATTTACGATTTATTTTGTCGTTTTAAATAAACAGCGTGGCAAGTTGTAAGAAATAATATGGACAAATCATCAAAAAGAAAACTACTGGACTAATGGTTTGATGGACCTATACCTTCCGTTTATTTTTGATGTTTCCTTTGAGTTTAAGGCTTTGTTTCCCGTCTTCTAACGTTGTTGTACCGCTTTCGGCGCACAGCGCGTTGAACCCCGATGTACCTGCTGCTGCCGCAGAGAGGCGAGCTGAACTGGCAGAAAAGTTGCAACGTATATAGCCTGTATAGCCATGTATTTTTATGTTTTAATAAGCAAACAGGCACAAATAATAAGAGTATAGCAATGTTTTGCAGTTTATAGCAATGCTCTGCAGTTTCTTTTGTCTTTTAAATAAACAGCGATTGCAATGCTCTGCAGTTTATTTAATAAACAGCGTGGCAAGTTGTAAAAAATGAAATTGACTAATCATCAAAAAGAAAACTAGTGGACTAATGGTTTAATGGACCTCCACCTTTTATTTTTGATGTTTCCTTTGAGTTTAAAGCTTTTGTTTCACGTCTTCTAACGTTGCCGCTTTGGGCACTGTTCGAAAGTTCTCTTCTTGCCAAAGGAGGACACAATTATTGAAGATATTTCCTCCCATACTTCTATGACCCGCGGAGGTTTGGTGGGATTTAACGTGTTTTAAATAAATATTCATCAGAATGTTAAAAGTCTGCCAGTCTATCTGATTAATTTGTTTCGACACATCCTGAATACCAGAATCTGAAATAATTTGCCCGTGTAACAGACGGCAGACTGTGCTGTGCGCTTAGTGTACTATGTCAGCCAAGGTCACAACGTTGTTTTTTCCTTTTAACTCCGACTGGGAGAACTAGGCATTCAACTGATTTTTATGTAGGTTAGTTAAGTTATGTAAATCAACCAGGAAACATTTTGTAGGCCTACATCACATATTTCAGGCAATCAGACAAGATAACATAGGTTACCCTCGCCGTTAGTGGTAAATGCGCAGAGAGACGGCCGCCTCGCAGTTGTGTAGCCCATCACGTTATTTCGTTTTTTTTTTTTTTTTTTTGGAGGGGACGGGGCGATTAATCGATTAGTCGGAGTGAATGCACGACCACTGGTTGACCAAGAAAATCCTTGGTCGAGGACAGCCCTAGTAAAATGCATGTGTAAATATACTGTGTATCATTTGAAACATTTGAATGACAGAATTTGGCCATAGTGGTCTCCCAATTGTAAGTAGTAAGTTATTTTATTCACCTCCAACAATTTTTACGACAAACACACAAAAATAGATCTTGGTTAAAAATGTCATGCTCATGTTTGAATAAAACTCTAAAAAAACAGAATAGGTGCAAGGCAGTCAGCTGTGTTCAGATACTACTGTGCTGCATGCTAAAGCACACACAAACACACATGCACACACACAAACATGCTCCCTCACCCTCTTCCTTTCCCTTTTCCACTTTGCATCTTTCTTCTGTTCCGATTCGTTTTTTTAATTCAGTTTTGCTTTGTTATTTTGATGTAATGTTTCCTTTGTAACTCTGCTCCCATTGGTCGGCCTATACCTCACACTACCACACCACGAACTACATCATACACACCACCTGTGTGTTATAAGACACTGTTCCTCTGAAATGCCACACCTCCCATCAACTCTGGCGAAAAGGGGAACACAGTGGCAATGCTCCACAATCACAATTCACTAGCTGAGGTGCAGCACAAAGCTGTTTGCTCGCCCTGGGGAAAAACCACACCTACTCACCACACTCTTTTTGACACTTAACAGCACCGTAGCACCATACAAAAAACTCTCACACACACAGACACACACATAAAGACACACAGACACACACACACTCCAGACACCGCAATTAACCGCTTGGTATTAAGCTGGCCCTCTGCGGAAGCTTTCCGGCATCACCAGTGGCACTTGCCCATCTTTCATTCATGCGCCATTGTTATCTGTCATAATGGCTCATTAGCATATAATTAAAAACAAGACGCCTGCAAACAAACAGGAGCCGCATGGCAAACAGACGAGAGCTTTCGAGAGAGACAAAGGACAGCTGTGACAAAAACATAACACTTTTTGATGCTGTGTGTGTGTGTCTGTGTGTGTGTGTATGTGTGTGTGTGTGTGTGTGTGAGCGTGAACTGGCTTTGTTTTTTAAGATAAGGGCAGAGCCATGGTGCGTGACAGACGGATGGAGTGTGACAAGTGTTCCGTCATACTACGGCTTCTAATCAGAGTTTAGAGGAGGCGTGTGTGTGTGTGTGTGTGTGTGTGTGTGTGTGTGTGTGTGTGTGGTTGTGTGTGCCAATCACACAGGGCCTCCCACTGTGACCTGTTTAAGCCTCTTCCCTAAACTTGTTGCCTGTCACTGCAAGGCAGGAGGCAAAGCAAGCACATTATCACAACACACACACACACAAACACTCAACAGAAAATGTTTACACACACACCCATATATAAACACAAGCATGCACACAAGCAAATGCTTACTCGGGCACACATACATGCAAAAAAAAGCAAATGCTTCCATACACAAAATATTTATGTACTGTGTATGCACACACCTTAACACACACAATGCTCTCAAGCCTACATACAAATGGATACACACACAAACAACATCTGCACTCACAGCAACACACTTTTTTTTCCAACCTGCATATAAACCAGTACAAGCACACATTCTGGACATGTTTCCAATTTCAGGCTTCCAAGTGGCCCCTGGTACACTTTTTCAGTCCTACATTACGACATCATATTACAGTCCCCCCATTTCACACTGCTGACCTTTTGACCCCTGTCTCTCACTGTGTAACCCCATATCCACCTCATAGCTGTTACATGCATTCTCTATTAACCTTGAAGGCAGTGTCCTTCCAAAAGTGTGTGTGTGTGCGTGTGCATGTAAGTAAGTGAGTGAGCTATTGTGTGTGCACATGTGCCTATGTATCTGTGAGTGAGTAATGTGTGTGTGTGTGTGTGTGTGTGTACGCCTTTGTACTTGGTGCATGTAAAGACTCTATGATGCCCTTCGTATGTCCTCCGCAGTATCAGAGAACTTGTTTCTAATCTCTACCTGATGCCAACTGTGCCAACAGGCTCCCTGGCGCCAACAAACACACCCCTGTTTGATGATGATTAAACAGCTTAGCTCAGCCTCAGATGCTGGCAGCAGCATGCTCTTGGGTGTGTGTGTGCGTGTGTGTGTGCGTGTGTGCACACGTGTGCATTTGTGTGCACGCGTGCACATTTTACAGCACCATCATGTCGCCATGTGTCAAGATGCAAACACAGCTTTGATTGATGTATAGCCTAATGAGTGTAAGTGTTTGTGCATGTTTTTGAGAGAGAGATGCAGAGATAGATAGAGGGAGAGAGAGAGCAGACACATAAACATTGTGTGCACTGCAGTTTTGTGTTATGCACAGAACTTAACAGCAAAAACAGTGTGTGTGTGTGTGTGTTAATGTACTTCTGTGTGGGCATTGAGCTTGCATGTACACGTGTGTGTGTGTATGTGTATGTGTATGTGTGTGTGTGTGTGTGTGTGTGTGTGTGTGTGTGTGTGTGTGAGCGCGCCTGCTACACTGTTGTATGTGTATGACACAACTGGGTATTTAAAGTGCAGCCTTTCATTTGTTCTCTTAGTGTTTCTTTATCACCTTTTATCATACTACTTCGCATAAACATGAGCAGGTAGCTAGCATTACACCCAGCTAGTTTTGCAGAGATGTTGAGCGTAGGCTGATTGTAAACTAGGCTAAAGAAGTGTATTTGTGTCAAATGCTAGCTTATGTATGCTGATGTATGTATGTATGTATGCTTATGTATGGCTGATGTATGATCTAGGTGTGTACGTGTGTCTATATTATGAATGTAATATGTCACAGTTGACCTTTGCGAGGTGTGTGTGTGTGTGTGTGTGTGTGTGTGTGTGTGTGTGTGTGTAAAACACGGTATTGGATATGCGTGGATGTGTGTGTGCGTGTGCGTGTGTGAAGGGAGGGTGCGTGGACACGTTTCTGTGTGAAATGCAAAACTGTGACATTGCCCTAGGGTTCTCCCCCAGCTACTCCCCTGGGGCTGTGAACTGTGGCCAGCTCAAATTTTACCCATAATTCAGTGCACTGGGTGGTCTAAGCTGATTGGGTCACACAGAGGGCAGCCTATTACCTAAGGAGAGCCACTGAGAGACTAGCTAATGTAGCAGCCGTGTCAGCCAGAGTTCTCACATCATCACAGGGACTCAGGGACACTTCAAAGACTAGGCCGTGTCCTGTGCGTCTGTGAGTGTGTGTGTGTGTGTGTGTGTGTGTGTGTGTGTGTGTGTGTGTGTGTGTGTGTGTGTATGTGTGTTACCTTTATCCCTCCCTGTCCTACATCTCTTTTGTTTCTCTATCCTACTTTTTTCCTCAAAGCTTCATCCTCCTCTCTATTTCTCTTCATCCTCCTCTCTATCTTTCAATGTTTTCTTCCTTTTATTCTCTCGGTAAAGCTACACATATCACACACTAACAGGCTGAGATGGTTTGTTTTCTTAAGGGCTTGAGTCAGTGTGTTCCACACATAGTGCAGCGTGATCTCAGACGCGAGCCGCAACCTGTTGTGTCTGTATGTATGAGTAATGTTGGTGCATGCATGTGTGTCTGAGTGTGTGTCATTGAGAGTGGAGTCCAGTTACAGATCATCTCTTTGCAATCTTTGTTCTTTGTGTGTATCTGTCCGTTTATTTTAGTGTGTTGGTGTATGAGTGGGTGTGGTGTTTTTATGGATATTTTTGTGTATGTGTATGTGTGTGTGTGTGTGTGTGTGTGTGTGTGTGTGTGTGTGTGTGTGTGTGTGTGTGTGTGTGTGTGTGTGTGTGATCATCTCTGCTTCTGCTTCATATTTGCCCGGTGCTCATCCTTGCTGCCAGGCAGCTTAGTTTTCACTCTTCCCTCTCGACACAATTACATGCTAATCTCAAAACGTGAAATGAGAATTAGTGCTTTATCAGTGCCGACAGCAACGGGTGCCATACATAGACTTCTTATTATGGGCTGTCAGAGCCACTGACCTCTCCTTGACCCAGCCGATTTAGCAACAAGCCAGAGGAAGGAGAGGAGGACAGGAAGTAGAGGAGGACTGGGGGGAGGCAGTCAGTAACAATGTCCCATGGGCTATCGCCATGGAGACACACCTCATATGATGTTTCGCCATGGCGATATGTTTAATGTGAGAGTTTTGCCCGTTTGTTTCTCATAGCCAAGTTGTGAAGTCTTGTCTCATGTCTCAGCAGATATCACTCATCTCTCCCAGGCCTGTGTGTGTGTGTGTTGTCGTGTGTGTGGGTGTGTGGGTGTGGGTGTGTGGGAACAGCTCAGCCCAAATCGACTTTTCTCAGACTGTCATTTCCTGTTGGTCATCTGTGCCCTTAACGCAAAAGTGTCCACAGCATCCTCTTAAGCTATTGTCATGGAGACTCTCATCCACAAACACTCCTGAGGGTAAGCGGTAACCTGTCATGTCGTCATTGCCATTAGATGATTGGCTATTGAGTTTTTTCCACACTTAAAGATGTGGTCCTTAATTCTGGTGGTCAGCTTTTGTTATCTCAGACCAAGATGTCAGGACATGTATACTGTGGGCTTCTAAAGCAATGGCTTGATTGAAGGTCTCATTTTTTCTACCTGTTTGTTTTTCTTTTTGTTGTCCATACATTGAGCTATATCAGTTGTGTGATGTGAGAAATGCCACTGAAGTTGCTGTAATTGTAATGAACTATTATCATTATCAGGGATTGCCATTTTACTGTCACTCCACCATATGGCTCCTTCCTACTTTACAGCAATTTCCTTCATATCTGTGAGTGCCCTTGTGTCTGACTGAAGGTCAACACAGCAGACAGGGGCCAGACAAGACATACATAGCCTGAGCTGGGAAGAGGACGTACTGTGACAGAGGGCCAGGAGTGACAGATGACGCTGATGCTCCAGTCTGGTGTTGACACAAGGCTTAGTGAGCATCGCTCTGTGAGTGTGTCCATATGGCAGGGCACGCCTGCGTAACGATCCCACGTCAACTTTGTCTGACTGGGACACACACAAACACAAACACACACACACACACACACACACACACACACACACACACACACACACACACACACGA
>CM059288.1:24030315-24032815 GCA_030347295.1 Setipinna tenuifilis | reverse complement strand
ACAGGTACTTTATTTCTTTACTATCCTTTTGTTTGTATTATTTTTTATTATTATTATTTATTTATTTATTTTTTTTTTATGGCATTGATTTGGCAACATTGTATCTAAACAGCCTTTGAATTTGAGAGAAAGGGAGGGAGAGATTTGGCAAAGGAGACTGGAATCTGTCTAATCTAATAAAACCTTTTCTCTTTTTTCAGTCTCATCATTTTCCTGTTCTTTTCTTTCCATAGCTGTTGGCGTTGGTGACCTGACAGCATTCTGAAACATCTTGCCTGTCTTGAAAGAACTTTGCTGGCTTAATTGTTCTCTTTCTGAATCTGCTTTTTGTCTTTTTCCCCCTCCCTCCCCTGATCCATTTCATCTCTTTATTCTTTCTCTTTCTCTCTGTCTTTCTCTCTCTCTCTCTCTCCCTCTCTCTTTCTCTCTCTCTCTTTCTTTCTCCCTCTCTTTCTTGCTTACTCACTTACTTCATAACTATCTAAATCTCTATTTATCTCTCTACTCTTACCTTATTCTCTCTATCACCTGTTCTTTCTCACCTCATCCTCCCAACCCCTCCTCTGATGCCACTCTCTGCCTGCAGTAGAGATTAAAGTCATTAAAGACCTGCCCTGGCCCCCTCCGGTGGGGCAGCTGGACACTAGCGCTCCCCTTCTTGAGGTAGTCGAGCCCTTGGCTGCTTCAACACAGCCCCCTCAGGCCGGACACACTTCCTGTGAGCAGCTCCATCACGGTGGGTGTCCCCTCTAGCACTTCACCCCCCCACCTCCTTACCGCTTACGCCACCCCACTCAACCCCACTTCTTCATCTGCACGTCCGTTCATATCCACTGGTGAAGTGCTGCCCAATACTGCACCCAGCTTACTTTTTAGTTACCTAGTGCATTGTGGGTGTTATTGTACTTGTAATGTTGCAGTAATGAGTCTGCCTTGTTCACACTGGAGTTTGTGTGTGTGGTTGTGTTTGGGCCTTTGATCATGCATGAGTTGCCCTAAGATTTTAATCTAATATTTTTTATCTGGTGTTCCTTTTAGTTTTAATGTTGTCCTCTGTAATCTCTAGAACCACTGAACCACTACAAAACTACTAAACAAAGATCACCATGTAATAACACTGCACATGTTGAATGTTGTGGTAGTTACAATGTAATTACAATCAGCATGACAGATATGCTTTAGTATTTATCATGTAATAACACACTCTTTTGTGTGTCTCTGTGTGTATAACTTTGGGGCTTGTGTATTCACTAAAGCGAAACATTAAAAAAGTAGTTTGTGTACTGCTAGCTATGCCATCTCCATATAAATCTTTGTGTAGACATACAAGATATGCTCATTCATGCTTGAAGAATGGCTTCAAAACAGTTTGAATTACACTAAAGTGAAATTGCATTTTGCAACAACTATGTTACAGAAATCGCAGGTTGTGTACCCCAAATGAAAGTGTGTGCTGACATGTTCTGAGAACAATTCTCCCTGTGCATGTTCTTACATTGTTCACTCAATCCTGACTACATCAGTGCATGTCGGTGTAATAGTATACAAGGTAACCCATTGCAATAGCATTGTATAAAATGTCATAATTCAGCTACTATTCTAAGGTACCAGCTATACTAATGTTTTTCTATGCAACTAGCTTTCCTACTGTAAGGCATGTCTGAACATATCATATTACTCTTCTGCTGTCTTCTCCATCTCGGACCCAGTCTCACCATAACCCATCCACTCTTTCTGTCAATCTGTCTGTTGTACGGTCTTTCTCATCCTCTACACACAGGTTTTTTTAATCTCCATCTTTTAAAACCTTCTGTAATTAAGCACACTGGTAGTGCATTACATACAGTAACACACCCAGCCCCTCAGGCGACAATAACAAGGGAACTCATAGAACATTGTGTGCGTGTGTTCTTACTGTAGCACAATGGAAAATAAATACTACAGTATATGAAGTTCCATGAGCACAGGTACTTGTGAGCATACACCACCATATAGCCAGTGTGTGCCAGATTTTCCCTCTCTGTATCTCTCTCAGTTATCATTTCAGATGTCTATTTTCTTTGTTTTGTCCTCTGTGATGTGCGTTTTCTTTAAATGTTTAATGTACACCACATTTCTCTCTCTCTCTCTCTCTCTCTCTCTCTCTCTCTCTCTCTCTCTCTCTCTCTCTCTCTCTCTCTCTGTCATTATATTCATTCTCAAATGTCTCCTCCCAGCCTGTTCAGCAGAAGCTTATGGAGCATGTAACAGCATAGCAAGGAGTTGTGCGTCACTAACCGTGTTATGTGTGTATGTCATTATTAAGTGTACAGCACGTGCGGTTTGATGACTGTTTCGCTCTGCCTTGTCAGCAGTCACACACACACACACACAGGAGAGTACAAACAGGGCATTATCGGTGAGAAAGAGGCATCATTAGGTTTAATTGGGCCGGGCTTGGCATCTGGCTGGAGGTAGGGGTGGAAGGTGTAGGGCAGAGGGGCTCTGGTCCCTTTATGGT